>CAUJBB010000130.1:0-48390 GCA_963082805.1 Hemicrepidius hirtus | reverse complement strand
ACATGCCTACATACCTACATACCTACATACCTAGATACCTACATACCTACATACATACATACCTACATACCTACATACATACATACATACATACCTACATACCTACATACATACATACCTACATACCTACATACATACATACCTACATACCTACATACCTACATACCTACATACCTACATACCTACATACCTACATACCTACATACATACATACCTACATACCTACATACCTAAATACCAACATACCTACATACCTACATACCTACATACCTACATACCTACATACCTACATACCTACATACCTACATACCTACATACCTACATACCTACATGCCTACATACCTACATACCTACATGCCTACATACCTACATACCTACATACCTACATACCTACATACCTACATACATACATACCTACATACCTACATACATACATACCTACATACCTACATACATACCTACATACATACCTACCTACATACCTACATACCTACATACCTACATACCTACATGCCTACATACCTACATACCTACATGCCTACATACCTACATACCTACATGCCTACATACCTACATACCTACATGCCTACATACCTACATACCTACATACCTACATACCTACATACCTACATACCTACATACCTACATACCTACATACCTACATACCTAAATACCTACATACCTACATACCTACATACCTACGTACCTACATGCCTACATACCTACATACCTACATACGTACATACCTACATACCTACATACCTACATACATACATACCTACATACCTACATGCCTACATACCTACATACCTACATACCTACATACCTACATACATACATACATACATACCTACATACCTACATACATACATACCTACATACCTACATACATACATACCTACATACCTACATACCTACATGCATACATACCTACATACCTAATACATACATACCTACATACCTACATACCTAAATACCTACATACCTACATACCTACATACCTACATACCTACATACCTACATACCTACATGCCTACATACCTACATACCTACATGCCTACATACCTACATACCTACATACCTACATACCTACATACCTACATACCTACATACCTACATACCTACATACATACATACATACATACCTACATACCTACATACATACATACCTACATACCTACATACATACATACCTACATACCTACATACCTACATGCATACATACCTACATACCTACATACATACATACCTACATACCTACATACCTAAATACCTACATACCTACATACCTACATACCTACATACCTACATACCTACATACCTACATACCTACATACCTACATACCTACATACCTACATACCTACATACCTACATACCTACATACCTACATACCTACATACCTACAAACATACATACCTACATACCTACATACATACATACCTACATACCTACATACCTACATGCATACATACCTACATACCTACATACATACATACCTAAATACCTACATACATACCTACCTACATACCTACATACCTACATACCTACATGCCTACATACCTACATACCTACATGCCTACATACCTACATACTTACATGCCTACATACCTACATACCTACATGCCAACATACCTACATACCTACATACCTACATACCTACATACCTACATACCTACATACCTACATACCTACATACCTACATACCTACATACCTACATACCTACATACCTACATACCTACATACCTACATACCTACATACCTACATACCTACATACCTACATACCTACATACCTACATACCTACATACCTACATACCTATATACCTACATACCTACATACCTACATACCTTCATATACCTACATACCTACATGCCTACATACCTACACACCTACATGCCTACATACCTACATACCTACATGCCTACATACCTACATACCTACATGCCTACATACCTACATACCTACATACCTACATACATACATACCTACATACCTACATATATACATACCTACATACCTACATACATACATACCTTCATACCTACATACATACCTACCTACATACCTACATACCTACATACCTACATACCTACATACCTACATACCTACATACCTACATACCTACATGCCTATATACCTACATACCTACATACCTAGATACCTACATACCTTCATACCTACATACCTACATACCTACATACCTACATACATACATACCTACATACCTACATACATACATACCTACATACCTACATACATACCTACATACATACCTACCTACATACCTACATACCTACATACCTACATACCTACATGCCTACATACCTACATACCTACATGCCTACATACCTACATACCTACATGCCTACATACCTACATACCTACATGCCTACATACCTACATACCTACATACCTACATACCTACATACCTACATACCTACATACCTACATACCTACATACCTACATACCTACATACCTACATACCTACATACCTACATACCTACATACCTACATACCTACATACCTACATACCTACATACCTACATACCTACATACCTACATACCTACATACCTACATACCTACATACCTACATACATACATACCTAAATACCTACATACCTACATACATACATACCTACATACCTACATACCTACATACCTACATACCTACATACCTACATACCTACATACCTACATACCTACATACCTACATACCTACATACCTACATACATACATACCTACATACATACATACCTACATACCTACATACCTACATACCTACATACCTACATACCTACATACCTACATACCTACATACCTACATACCTACAAACATACATAACTACATACCTACATACATACATACCTACATACCTACATACCTACATGCATACATACCTACATACCTACATACATACATACCTAAATACCTACATACATACCTACCTACATACCTACATACCTACATACCTACATGCCTACATACCTACATACCTACATGCCTACATACCTACATACTTACATGCCTACATACCTACATACCTACATGCCAACATACCTACATACCTACATACCTACATACCTACATACCTACATACCTACATACCTACATACCTACATACCTACATACCTACATACCTACATACCTACATACCTACATACCTACATACCTACATACCTACATACCTACATACCTACATACCTACATACCTACATACCTACATACCTACATACCTACATACCTACATACCTACATACCTACATACCTACATACCTACATACCTATATACCTACATACCTACATACCTACATACCTTCATATACCTACATACCTACATGCCTACATACCTACACACCTACATGCCTACATACCTACATACCTACATGCCTACATACCTACATACCTACATGCCTACATACCTACATACCTACATACCTACATACATACATACCTACATACCTACATATATACATACCTACATACCTACATACATACATACCTTCATACCTACATACATACCTACCTACATACCTACATACCTACATACCTACATACCTACATACCTACATACCTACATACCTACATACCTACATGCCTATATACCTACATACCTACATACCTAGATACCTACATACCTTCATACCTACATACCTACATACCTACATACCTACATACATACATACCTACATACCTACATACATACATACCTACATACCTACATACATACCTACATACATACCTACCTACATACCTACATACCTACATACCTACATACCTACATGCCTACATACCTACATACCTACATGCCTACATACCTACATACCTACATGCCTACATACCTACATACCTACATGCCTACATACCTACATACCTACATACCTACATACCTACATACCTACATACCTACATACCTACATACCTACATACCTACATACCTACATACCTACATACCTACATACCTACATACCTACATACCTACATACCTACATACCTACATACCTACATACCTACATACCTACATACCTACATACCTACATACATACATACCTAAATACCTACATACCTACATACATACATACCTACATACCTACATACCTACATACCTACATACCTACATACCTACATACCTACATACCTACATACCTACATACCTACATACCTACATACCTACATACCTACATACATACATACCTACATACATACATACCTACATACCTACATACCTACATACCTACATACCTACATACCTACATACCTACATACCTACATACCTACATACCTACATACCTACATACCTACATACCTACATACATACATACCTACATACCTACATACATACATACCTACATACCTACATACCTACATACATACTTACCTACATACATACATACCTACATACCTACATACCTACATACCTACATACCTACATACCTAAATACCTACATACCTACATATATACATACCTACATACCTACATACCTACATACATACTTACCTACATACATACATACCTACATACCTACATACCTACATACCTACATACCTACATACCTACATACCTAAATACCTACATACCTACATACCTACATACCTACATACCTACATACCTACATACCTACATACCTACATACCTACATACCTACATACCTACATACCTACATACCTACATACCTACATACCTACATACCTACATACCTACATACCTACATACCTACATACCTACATACCTACATACCTACATACCTACATACCTACATACCTACATACATACATACTTACATACCTACATGCCTACATACCTTCATACCTACATGCCTACATACCTACATACCTACATGCCTACATACCTACATACCTACATGCCTACATACCTACATACCTACATACCTACATACCTACATACCTACATACCTACATACCTACATATCTACATACTTACATACCTACATGCCTACATACCTACATACCTACATGCCTACATACCTACATACCTACATGCCTACATACCTACATACCTACATGCCTACATACCTACATACCTACATACCTACATACCTACATATCTACATACTTACATACCTACATGCCTACATACCTACATACCTACATGCCTACATACCTACATACCTACATGCCTACATACCTACATACTTACATACCTACATGCCTACATACCTACATACCTACATGCCTACATACCTACATACCTACATGCCTACATACCTACATACCTACATGCCTACATACCTACATACCTACATACCTACATACCTACATACCTACATACCTACATACCTACATACCTACATACATACATACCTACATACCTACATACCTACATACCTACATACCTACATACCTACATACCTACATACCAACATACCTACATACCTACATACCTACATACCTACATACCTACATGCCTACATACCTACATACCTACATACCTAGATACCTACATACCTACATACATACATACCTACATACCTACATACATACATACATACATACCTACATACCTACATACCTACATACCTACATGCCTACATACCTAAATACCTACATGCCTACATACCTACATACCTACATACCTAGATACCTACATACCTACATACCTACATACATACATACCTACATACCTACATACATACATACCTACATACCTACATACATACCTACATACATACCTACCTACATACCTACATACCTACATACCTACATACCTACATACCTACATACCTACATGCCTACATACCTACATACCTACATACCTACATACCTACATACCTACATACCTACATACATACATACATACATACCTACATACCTACATACATACATACCTACATACCTACATACATACATACCTACATACCTACATACCTACATGCATACATACCTACATACCTACATACCTACATACCTACATACCTACATACATACATACCTACATACCTACATACATACATACCTACATACCTACATACCTACATACCTACATACCTACATACCTACATACCTACATACCTACATACCTACATACCTACATACCTACATACCTACATACCTACATACCTACATACCTACATACCTACATACCTACATACCTACATACCTACATACCTACATACCTACATACCTACATACCTACATACCTACATACCTACATACCTACATACCTACATACCTACATGCCTACATACCTACATACCTACATACCTAGATACCTACATACCTACATACATACATACCTACATACCTACATACATACATACATACATACCTACATACCTACATACATACATACCTACATACCTACATACATACATACCTACATACCTACATACCTACATACCTACATACCTACATACCTACATACCTACATACATACATACCTACATACCTACATACCTAAATACCTACATACCTACATACCTACATACCTACATACCTACATACCTACATACCTACATACCTACATACCTACATACCTACATACCTACATACCTACATACCTACATACCTACATACCTACATGCCTACATACCTACATACCTACATGCCTACATACCTACATACCTACATACCTACATACCTACATACCTACATACATACATACCTACATACCTACATACATACATACCTACATACCTACATACATACCTACATACATACCTACCTACATACCTACATACCTACATACCTACATACCTACATACCTACATACCTACATGCCTACATACCTACATACCTACATGCCTACATACCTACATACCTACATGCCTACATACCTACATACCTACATGCCTACATACCTACATACCTACATACCTACATACCTACATACCTACATACCTACATACCTAAATACCTACATACCTACATACCTACATACCTACGTACCTACATGCCTACATACCTACATACCTACATACGTACATACCTACATACCTACATACCTACATACATACATACCTACATACCTACATGCCTACATACCTACATACCTACATACCTACATACCTACATACCTACATACCTACATACCTACATACCTACATGCCTACATACCTACATACCTACATGCCTACATACCTACATACCTACATACCTACATGCCTACATACCTACATACCTACATGCCTACATACCTACATACCTACATACCTACATACCTACATACCTACATACCTACATACCTACATACCTACATACCTACATACATACATACATACATACCTACATACCTACATACATACATACCTACATACCTACATACATACATACCTACATACCTACATACCTACATGCATACATACCTACATACCTACATACATACATACCTACATACCTACATACCTAAATACCTACATACCTACATACCTACATACCTACATACCTACATACCTACATACCTACATACCTACATACCTACATACCTACATACCTACATACCTACATACCTACATACCTACATACCTACAAACATACATACCTACATACCTACATACATACATACCTACATGCCTACATACCTACACACCTACATGCCTACATACCTACATACCTACATGCCTACATACCTACATACCTACATGCCTACATACCTACATACCTACATACCTACATACATACATACCTACATACCTACATATATACATACCTACATACCTACATACATACATACCTTCATACCTACATACATACCTACCTACATACCTACATACCTACATACCTACATACCTACATACCTACATACCTACATACCTACATGCCTATATACCTACATACCTACATACCTAGATACCTACATACCTACATACATACATACCTACATACCTACATACATACATACATACATACCTACATACCTACATACATACATACCTACATACCTACATACCTACATACATACATACCTACATACCTACATACCTACATACATACATACCTACATACCTACATACATACATACCTACATACCTACATACCTACATACCTACATGCCTACATACCTACATACCTACATGCCTACATACCTACATACCTACATACCTACATGCCTACATACCTACATACCTACATGCCTACATACCTACATACCTACATACCTACATACCTACATACCTACATACCTACATACCTACATACATACATACATACATACCTACATACCTACATACATACATACCTACATACCTACATACATACATACCTACATACCTACATACCTACATGCATACATACCTACATACCTACATGCATACATACCTACATACCTACATACATACATACCTACATACCTACATACCTAAATACCTACATACCTACATACCTACATACCTACATACCTACATACCTACATACCTACATACCTACATACCTACATACCTACATACCTACATACCTACATACCTACATACCTACATACCTACAAACATACATACCTACATACCTACATACATACATACCTACATACCTACATACCTACATGCATACATACCTACATACCTACATACATACATACCTAAATACCTACATACATACCTACCTACATACCTACATACCTACATACCTACATGCCTACATACCTACATACCTACATACCTACATACCTACATACCTACATACCTACAAACATACATACCTACATACCTACATACATACATACCTACATACCTACATACCTACATGCATACATACCTACATACCTACAAACATACATACCTACATACCTACATACATACATACCTACATACCTACATACCTACATGCATACATACCTACATACCTACATACATACATACCTAAATACCTACATACATACCTACCTACATACCTACATACCTACATACCTACATACCTACATACCTACATACCTACATACCTACATACCTACATACCTACATACCTACATACCTACATACCTACATACCTACATACCTACATACCTACATACCTACATACATACATACCTAAATACCTACATACCTACATACATACATACCTACATACCTACATACCTACATACCTACATACCTACATACCTACATACCTACATACCTACATACCTACATACCTACATACATACATACCTACATACATACATACCTACATACCTACATACCTACATACCTACATACCTACATACCTACATACCTACATACCTACATACCTACATACCTACAAACATACATAACTACATACCTACATACATACATACCTACATACCTACATACCTACATGCATACATACCTACATACCTACATACATACATACCTAAATACCTACATACATACCTACCTACATACCTACATACCTACATACCTACATGCCTACATACCTACATACCTACATGCCTACATACCTACATACTTACATGCCTACATACCTACATACCTACATGCCAACATACCTACATACCTACATACCTACATACCTACATACCTACATACCTACATACCTACATACCTACATACCTACATACCTACATACCTACATACCTACATACCTACATACCTACATACCTACATACCTACATACCTACATACCTACATACCTACATACCTACATACCTACATACCTACATACCTACATACCTACATACCTACATACCTACATACCTACATACCTACATACCTATATACCTACATACCTACATACCTACATACCTTCATATACCTACATACCTACATGCCTACATACCTACACACCTACATGCCTACATACCTACATACCTACATGCCTACATACCTACATACCTACATGCCTACATACCTACATACCTACATACCTACATACATACATACCTACATACCTACATATATACATACCTACATACCTACATACATACATACCTTCATACCTACATACATACCTACCTACATACCTACATACCTACATACCTACATACCTACATACCTACATACCTACATACCTACATACCTACATGCCTATATACCTACATACCTACATACCTAGATACCTACATACCTTCATACCTACATACCTACATACCTACATACCTACATACATACATACCTACATACCTACATACATACATACCTACATACCTACATACATACCTACATACATACCTACCTACATACCTACATACCTACATACCTACATACCTACATGCCTACATACCTACATACCTACATGCCTACATACCTACATACCTACATGCCTACATACCTACATACCTACATGCCTACATACCTACATACCTACATACCTACATACCTACATACCTACATACCTACATACCTACATACCTACATACCTACATACCTACATACCTACATACCTACATACCTACATACCTACATACCTACATACCTACATACCTACATACCTACATACCTACATACCTACATACCTACATACCTACATACATACATACCTAAATACCTACATACCTACATACATACATACCTACATACCTACATACCTACATACCTACATACCTACATACCTACATACCTACATACCTACATACCTACATACCTACATACCTACATACCTACATACCTACATACATACATACCTACATACATACATACCTACATACCTACATACCTACATACCTACATACCTACATACCTACATACCTACATACCTACATACATACATACCTACATACCTACATACCTACATACATACTTACCTACATACATACATACCTACATACCTACATACCTACATACCTACATACCTAAATACCTACATACCTACATATATACATACCTACATACCTACATACCTACATACATACTTACCTACATACATACATACCTACATACCTACATACCTACATACCTACATACCTACATACCTACATACCTAAATACCTACATACCTACATACCTACATACCTACATACCTACATACCTACATACCTACATACCTACATACCTACATACCTACATACCTACATACCTACATACCTACATACCTACATACCTACATACCTACATACCTACATACCTACATACCTACATACCTACATACCTACATACCTACATACCTACATACCTACATACCTACATACATACATACTTACATACCTACATGCCTACATACCTTCATACCTACATGCCTACATACCTACATACCTACATGCCTACATACCTACATACCTACATGCCTACATACCTACATACCTACATACCTACATACCTACATACCTACATACCTACATACCTACATATCTACATACTTACATACCTACATGCCTACATACCTACATACCTACATGCCTACATACCTACATACCTACATGCCTACATACCTACATACCTACATGCCTACATACCTACATACCTACATACCTACATACCTACATATCTACATACTTACATACCTACATGCCTACATACCTACATACCTACATGCCTACATACCTACATACCTACATGCCTACATACCTACATACTTACATACCTACATGCCTACATACCTACATACCTACATGCCTACATACCTACATACCTACATGCCTACATACCTACATACCTACATGCCTACATACCTACATACCTACATACCTACATACCTACATACCTACATACCTACATACCTACATACCTACATACATACATACCTACATACCTACATACCTACATACCTACATACCTACATACCTACATACCTACATACCAACATACCTACATACCTACATACCTACATACCTACATACCTACATGCCTACATACCTACATACCTACATACCTAGATACCTACATACCTACATACATACATACCTACATACCTACATACATACATACATACATACCTACATACCTACATACCTACATACCTACATGCCTACATACCTAAATACCTACATGCCTACATACCTACATACCTACATACCTAGATACCTACATACCTACATACCTACATACATACATACCTACATACCTACATACATACATACCTACATACCTACATACATACCTACATACATACCTACCTACATACCTACATACCTACATACCTACATACCTACATACCTACATACCTACATGCCTACATACCTACATACCTACATACCTACATACCTACATACCTACATACCTACATACATACATACATACATACCTACATACCTACATACATACATACCTACATACCTACATACATACATACCTACATACCTACATACCTACATGCATACATACCTACATACCTACATACCTACATACCTACATACCTACATACATACATACCTACATACCTACATACATACATACCTACATACCTACATACCTACATACCTACATACCTACATACCTACATACCTACATACCTACATACCTACATACCTACATACCTACATACCTACATACCTACATACCTACATACCTACATACCTACATACCTACATACCTACATACCTACATACCTACATACCTACATACCTACATACCTACATACCTACATACCTACATACCTACATACCTACATACCTACATGCCTACATACCTACATACCTACATACCTAGATACCTACATACCTACATACATACATACCTACATACCTACATACATACATACATACATACCTACATACCTACATACATACATACCTACATACCTACATACATACATACCTACATACCTACATACCTACATACCTACATACCTACATACCTAAATACCTACATACCTACATACCTACATACCTACATACCTACATACCTACATACCTACATACCTACATACCTACATACCTACATACCTACATACCTACATACCTACATACCTACATACCTACATGCCTACATACCTACATACCTACATGCCTACATACCTACATACCTACATACCTACATACCTACATACCTACATACATACATACCTACATACCTACATACATACATACCTACATACCTACATACATACCTACATACATACCTACCTACATACCTACATACCTACATACCTACATACCTACATACCTACATACCTACATGCCTACATACCTACATACCTACATGCCTACATACCTACATACCTACATGCATACCTACATACATACCTACCTACATACCTACATACCTACATACCTACATACCTACATACCTACATACCTACATGCCTACATACCTACATACCTACATACCTACATACCTACATACCTACATACCTACATACCTAAATACCTACATACCTACATACCTACATACCTACGTACCTACATGCCTACATACCTACATACCTACATACGTACATACCTACATACCTACATACCTACATACATACATACCTACATACCTACATGCCTACATACCTACATACCTACATACCTACATACCTACATACCTACATACCTACATACCTACATACCTACATGCCTACATACCTACATACCTACATGCCTACATACCTACATACCTACATACCTACATGCCTACATACCTACATACCTACATGCCTACATACCTACATACCTACATACCTACATACCTACATACCTACATACCTACATACCTACATACCTACATACCTACATACATACATACATACATACCTACATACCTACATACATACATACCTACATACCTACATACATACATACCTACATACCTACATACCTACATGCATACATACCTACATACCTACATACATACATACCTACATACCTACATACCTAAATACCTACATACCTACATACCTACATACCTACATACCTACATACCTACATACCTACATACCTACATACCTACATACCTACATACCTACATACCTACATACCTACATACCTACATACCTACAAACATACATACCTACATACCTACATACATACATACCTACATGCCTACATACCTACACACCTACATGCCTACATACCTACATACCTACATGCCTACATACCTACATACCTACATGCCTACATACCTACATACCTACATACCTACATACATACATACCTACATACCTACATATATACATACCTACATACCTACATACATACATACCTTCATACCTACATACATACCTACCTACATACCTACATACCTACATACCTACATACCTACATACCTACATACCTACATACCTACATGCCTATATACCTACATACCTACATACCTAGATACCTACATACCTACATACATACATACCTACATACCTACATACATACATACATACATACCTACATACCTACATACATACATACCTACATACCTACATACCTACATACATACATACCTACATACCTACATACCTACATACATACATACCTACATACCTACATACATACATACCTACATACCTACATACCTACATACCTACATGCCTACATACCTACATACCTACATGCCTACATACCTACATACCTACATACCTACATGCCTACATACCTACATACCTACATGCCTACATACCTACATACCTACATACCTACATACCTACATACCTACATACCTACATACCTACATACATACATACATACATACCTACATACCTACATACATACATACCTACATACCTACATACATACATACCTACATACCTACATACCTACATGCATACATACCTACATACCTACATGCATACATACCTACATACCTACATACATACATACCTACATACCTACATACCTAAATACCTACATACCTACATACCTACATACCTACATACCTACATACCTACATACCTACATACCTACATACCTACATACCTACATACCTACATACCTACATACCTACATACCTACATACCTACAAACATACATACCTACATACCTACATACATACATACCTACATACCTACATACCTACATGCATACATACCTACATACCTACATACATACATACCTAAATACCTACATACATACCTACCTACATACCTACATACCTACATACCTACATGCCTACATACCTACATACCTACATGCCTACATACCTACATACTTACATGCCTACATACCTACATACCTACATGCCAACATACCTACATACCTACATACCTACATACCTACATACCTACATACCTACATACCTACATAACTACATACCTACATACCTACATACCTACATACCTACATACCTACATACCTACATACCTACATACCTACATACCTACATACCTACATACCTACATACCTACATACCTACATACCTACATACCTACATACCTACATACCTATATACCTACATACCTACATACCTACATACCTTCATATACCTACATACCTACATGCCTACATACCTACACACCTACATGCCTACATACCTACATACCTACATGCCTACATACCTACATACCTACATGCCTACATACCTACATACCTACATACCTACATACATACATACCTACATACCTACATACATACATACCTTCATACCTACATACATACCTACCTACATACCTACATACCTACATACCTACATACCTACATACCTACATACCTACATACCTACATGCCTATATACCTACATACCTACATACCTAGATACCTACATACCTTCATACCTACATACCTACATACCTACATACCTACATACATACATACCTACATACCTACATACATACATACCTACATACCTACATACATACCTACGTACATACCTACCTACATACCTACATACCTACATACCTACATACCTACATACCTACATGCCTACATACCTACATACCTACATGCCTACATACCTACATACCTACATGCCTACATACCTACATACCTACATGCCTACATACCTACATACCTACATACATACATACCTACATACCTACATGCCAACATACCTACATACCTACATACCTACATACCTACATACCTACATACCTACATACCTACATACCTACATACCTACATACCTACATACCTACATACCTACATACCTACATACCTACATACCTACATACCTACATACCTACATACCTACATACCTACATACCTACATACCTATATACCTACATACCTACATACCTACATACCTTCATATACCTACATACCTACATGCCTACATACCTACACACCTACATGCCTACATACCTACATACCTACATGCCTACATACCTACATACCTACATGCCTACATACCTACATACCTACATACCTACATACATACATACCTACATACCTACATATATACATACCTACATACCTACATACATACATACCTTCATACCTACATACATACCTACCTACATACCTACATACCTACATACCTACATACCTACATACCTACATACCTACATACCTACATGCCTATATACCTACATACCTACATACCTAGATACCTACATACCTACATACATACATACCTACATACCTACATACATACATACATACATACCTACATACCTACATACATACATACCTACATACCTACATACCTACATACATACATACCTACATACCTACATACCTACATACATACATACCTACATACCTACATACATACATACCTACATACCTACATACCTACATACCTACATGCCTACATACCTACATACCTACATGCCTACATACCTACATACCTACATACCTACATGCCTACATACCTACATACCTACATGCCTACATACCTACATACCTACATACCTACATACCTACATACCTACATACCTACATACCTACATACATACATACATACATACCTACATACCTACATACATACATACCTACATACCTACATACATACATACCTACATACCTACATACCTACATGCATACATACCTACATACCTACATACATACATACCTACATACCTACATACCTAAATACCTACATACCTACATACCTACATACCTACATACCTACATACCTACATACCTACATACCTACATACCTACATACCTACATACCTACATACCTACATACCTACATACCTACATACCTACATACCTACATACCTACATACCTACATACCTACATACCTACAAACATACATACCTACATACATACATACCTACATACCTACATACCTACATACCTACATACCTACATACCTACATACCTACATACCTACATGCATACATACCTACATACCTACATACATACATACCTAAATACCTACATACATACCTACCTACATACCTACATACCTACATACCTACATGCCTACATACCTACATACCTACATGCCTACATACCTATATACTTACATGCCTACATACCTACATACCTACATGCCAACATACCTACATACCTACATACCTACATACCTACATACCTACATACCTACATACCTACATACCTACATACCTACATACCTACATACCTACATACCTACATACCTACATACCTACATACCTACATACCTACATACCTACATACCTACATACCTACATACCTACATACCTACATACCTACATACCTACATACCTACATACCTACATACCTACATACCTACATACCTATATACCTACATACCTACATACCTACATACCTTCATATACCTACATACCTACATGCCTACATACCTACACACCTACATGCCTACATACCTACATACCTACATGCCTACATACCTACATACCTACATGCCTACATACCTACATACCTACATACCTACATACATACATACCTACATACCTACATATATACATACCTACATACCTACATACATACATACCTTCATACCTACATACATACCTACCTACATACCTACATACCTACATACCTACATACCTACATACCTACATACCTACATACCTACATACCTACATGCCTATATACCTACATACCTACATACCTAGATACCTACATACCTTCATACCTACATACCTACATACCTACATACCTACATACATACATACCTACATACCTACATACATACATACCTACATACCTACATACATACCTACATACATACCTACCTACATACCTACATACCTACATACCTACATACCTACATGCCTACATACCTACATACCTACATGCCTACATACCTACATACCTACATGCCTACATACCTACATACCTACATGCCTACATACCTACATACCTACATACCTACATACCTACATACCTACATACCTACATACCTACATACCTACATACCTACATACCTACATACCTACATACCTACATACCTACATACCTACATACCTACATACCTACATACCTACATACCTACATACCTACATACCTACATACATACATACCTAAATACCTACATACCTACATACATACATACCTACATACCTACATACCTACATACCTACATACCTACATACCTACATACCTACATACCTACATACCTACATACCTACATACCTACATACCTACATACATACATACCTACATACCTACATACCTACATGCCTATATACCTACATACCTACATACCTAGATACCTACATACCTACATACATACATACCTACATACCTACATACATACATACATACATACCTACATACCTACATACATACATACCTACATACCTACATACCTACATACATACATACCTACATACCTACATACCTACATACATACATACCTACATCCTACATACCTACATACCTACATACATACATACCTACATACCTACATACCTACATACATACATACCTAAATACCTACATACCTACATACCTACATACCTACATACCTACATACCTACATACATACATACCTACATACCTACATACCTACATACCTACATACCTACATACCTACATACCTACATACATACCTACCTACATACCTACATACCTACATACCTACATACATACATACCTACATACCTACATACCTACATACATACATACCTACATACCTACATACCTACATACATACATACCTACATACCTACATACCTACATACCTACATACATACATACCTAAATACCTACATACCTACATACATACATACCTACATACCTACATACCTACATACCTACATACCTACATACCTACATACCTACATACATACCTACCTACATACCTACATACCTACATACCTACATACCTACATACCTACATACCTACATACCTACATGCCTATATACCTACATACCTACATACCTAGATACCTACATACCTACATACATACATACCTACATACCTACATACATACATACATACATACCTACATACCTACATACATACATACCTACATACCTACATACCTACATACATACATACCTACATACCTACATACCTACATACATACATACCTACATACCTACATACATACATACCTACATACCTACATACCTACATACCTACATGCCTACATACCTACATACCTACATGCCTACATACCTACATACCTACATACCTACATGCCTACATACCTACATACCTACATGCCTACATACCTACATACCTACATACCTACATACCTACATACCTACATACCTACATACCTACATACATACATACATACATACCTACATACCTACATACATACATACCTACATACCTACATACATACATACCTACATACCTACATACCTACATGCATACATACCTACATACCTACATACATACATACCTACATACCTACATACCTAAATCTACATACCTACATACCTACATACCTACATACCTACATACCTACATACCTACATACCTACATACCTACATACCTACATACCTACATACCTACATACCTACATACCTACATACCTACATACCTACATACCTACATACCTACATACCTACATACCTACATACCTACATACCTACAAACATACATACCTACATACCTACATACATACATACCTACATACCTACATACCTACATGCATACATACCTACATACCTACATACATACATACCTAAATACCTACATACATACCTACCTACATACCTACATACCTACATACCTACATGCCTACATACCTACATACCTACATGCCTACATACCTACATACTTACATGCCTACATACCTACATACCTACATGCCAACATACCTACATACCTACATACCTACATACCTACATACCTACATACCTACATACCTACATACCTACATACCTACATACCTACATACCTACATACCTACATACCTACATACCTACATACCTACATACCTACATACCTACATACCTACATACCTACATACCTACATACCTACATACCTACATACCTACATACCTACATATCTACATACCTACATACCTATATACCTACATACCTACATACCTACATACCTTCATATACCTACATACCTACATGCCTACATACCTACACACCTACATGCCTACATACCTACATACCTACATGCCTACATACCTACATACCTACATGCCTACATACCTACATACCTACATACCTACATACATACATACCTACATACCTACATATATACATACCTACATACCTACATACATACATACCTTCATACCTACATACATATCTACCTACATACCTACATACCTACATACCTACATACCTACATACCTACATACCTACATACCTACATGCCTATATACCTACATACCTACATACCTAGATACCTACATACCTTCATACCTACATACCTACATACCTACATACCTACATACATACATACCTACATACCTACATACATACATACCTACATACCTACATACATACCTACATACATACCTACCTACATACCTACATACCTACATACCTACATACCTACATGCCTACATACCTACATACCTACATGCCTACATACCTACATACCTACATGCCTACATACCTACATACCTACATGCCTACATACCTACATACCTACATACCTACATACCTACATACCTACATACCTACATACCTACATACCTACATACCTACATACCTACATACCTACATACCTACATACCTACATACCTACATACCTACATACCTACATACATACATACCTAAATACCTACATACCTACATACATACATACCTACATACCTACATACCTACAAACCTACATACCTACATACCTACATACCTACATACCTACATACATACATACCTACATACATACATACCTACATACCTACATACCTACATACCTACATACCTACATACCTACATACCTACATACCTACATACATACATACCTACATACCTACATACATACATACCTACATACCTACATACCTACATACATACTTTCCTACATACATACATACCTACATACCTACATACCTACATACCTACATACCTAAATACCTACATACCTACATACATACATACCTACATACTTACCTACATACATACATACCTACATACCTACATACCTACATACCTACATACCTACATACCTACATACCTAAATACCTACATACCTACATACCTACATACCTACATACCTACATACCTACATACCTACATACCTACATACCTACATACCTACATACCTACATACCTACATACCTACATACCTACATACCTACATACCTACATACCTACATACCTACATACCTACATACCTACATACCTACATACCTACATACCTACATACCTACATACATACATACTTACATACCTACATGCCTACATACCTACATACCTACATGCCTACATACCTACATACCTACATGCCTACATACCTACATACCTACATGCCTACATACCTACATACCTACATGCCTACATACCTACATACCTACATGCCTACATACCTACATACCTACATGCCTACATACCTACATACCTACATACCTACATACCTACATACCTACATACCTACATACCTACATACCTACATACCTACATACCTACATACCTACATACCTACATACCTACATACCTACATACCTACATACCTACATACCTACATACCTACATACCTACATACCTACATACCTACATACCTACATACCTACATACCTACATACCTACATACCTTCATACCTACATACATACATACCTAAATACCTACATACCTACATACATACATACCTACATACCTACATACCTACATACCTACATACCTACATACCTACATACCTACATACCTACATACCTACATACCTACATACATACATACCTACATACATACATACCTACATACCTACATACCTACATACCTACATACCTACATACCTACATACCTACATACATACATACATACATACATACCTACATACCTACATACATACATACCTACATACCTACATACATACATACCTACATACCTACATACCTACATGCATACATACCTACATACCTACATACCTACATACCTACATACCTACATACCTACATACATACATACCTACATACCTACATACATACATACCTACATACCTACATACCTACATACCTACATACCTACATACCTACATACCTACATACCTACATACCTACATACCTACATACCTACATACCTACATACCTACATACCTACATACCTACATACCTACTTACCTACATACCTACATACCTACATACCTACAAACATACATACCTACATACCTACATACATACATACCTACATACCTACATTCCTACATGCATACATACCTACATACATACATACCTAAATACCTACATACATACCTACCTACATACCTACATACCTACATACCTACATGCCTACATACCTACATACCTACATGCCTACATACCTACATACTTACATGCCTACATACCTACATACCTACATGCCAACATACCTACATACCTACATACCTACATACCTACATACCTACATACCTACATACCTACATACCTACATACCTACATACCTACATACCTACATACCTACATACCTACATACCTACATACCTACATACCTACATACCTACATACCTACATACCTACATACCTACATACCTACATACCTACATACCTACATACCTACATACCTACATACCTACATACCTACATACCTACATACCTACATACCTACATACCTACATACCTACATACCTATATACCTACATACCTACATACCTACATACCTTCATATACCTACATACCTACATGCCTACATACCTACACACCTACATGCCTACATACCTACATACCTACATGCCTACATACCTACATACCTACATGCCTACATACCTACATACCTACATACCTACATACATACATACCTACATACCTACATATATACATACCTACATACCTACATACATACATACCTTCATACCTACATACATACCTACCTACATACCTACATACCTACATACCTACATACCTACATACCTACATACCTACATACCTACATACCTACATGCCTATATACCTACATACCTACATACCTAGATACCTACATACCTTCATACCTACATACCTACATACCTACATACCTACATACATACATACCTACATACCTACATACATACATACCTACATACCTACATACATACCTACATACATACCTACCTACATACCTACATACCTACATACCTACATACCTACATGCCTACATACCTACATACCTACATGCCTACATACCTACATACCTACATGCCTACATACCTACATACCTACATGCCTACATACCTACATACCTACATACCTACATACCTACATACCTACATACCTACATACCTACATACCTACATACCTACATACCTACATACCTACATACCTACATACCTACATACCTACATACCTACATACCTACATACCTACATACCTACATACCTACATACCTACATACCTACATACCTACATACCTACATACCTACATACATACATACCTAAATACCTACATACCTACATACATGCATACCTACATACCTACATACCTACATACCTACATACCTACATACCTACATACCTAAATACCTACATACATACATACCTACATACCTACATACCTACATACCTACATACCTACATACCTACATACCTACATACCTACATACCTACATACCTACATACCTACATACCTACATACCTACATACCTACATACCTACATACATACATACCTAAATACCTACATACCTACATACATACATACCTACATACCTACATACCTACATACCTACATACCTACATACCTACATACCTAAATACCTACATACATACATACCTACATACATACATACCTACATACCTACATACCTACATACCTACATACCTACATACCTACATACCTACATACCTACATACATACATACCTACATACCTACATACATACATACCTACATACCTACATACCTACATACATACTTACCTACATACATACATACCTACATACCTACATACCTACATACCTACATACCTAAATACCTACATACCTACATACATACATACCTACATACCTACATACCTACATACATACTTACCTACATACATACATACCTACATACCTACATACCTACATACCTACATACCTACATACCTACATACCTACATACCTAAATACCTACATACCTACATACCTACATACCTACATACCTACATACCTACATACCTACATACCTACATACCTACATGCCTACATACCTACATACCTACATGCCTACATACCTACATACCTACATGCCTACATACCTACATACCTACATGCCTACATACCTACATGCCTACATGACTACATACCTACATACCTACATGCCTACATACCTACATACCTACATACCTACATACCTACATACCTACATACCTACATACCTACATACCTACATACCTACATACCTACATACCTACATACCTACATACCTACATACCTACATACCTACATACCTACATACCTACATACCTACATACCTACATACCTACATACCTACATACATACATACCTAAATACCTACATACCTACATACATACATACCTACATACCTACATACCTACATACCTACATACCTACATACCTACATACCTACATACCTACA
Source organism: Hemicrepidius hirtus (assembly GCA_963082805.1). Lineage (NCBI taxonomy): Eukaryota > Metazoa > Arthropoda > Insecta > Coleoptera > Elateridae > Hemicrepidius > Hemicrepidius hirtus. The sequence goes on along the minus strand of CAUJBB010000130.1, from coordinate 23,651 downwards.
TACCTACATACATACATACCTACATACATACATACCTACATACCTACATACCTACATACCTACATACCTACATACCTACATACCTACATACCTACATACCTACATACCTACATACCTACATACCTACATACATACATACATACATACCTACATACCTACATACATACATACCTACATACCTACATACATACATACCTACATACCTACATACCTACATGCATACATACCTACATACCTACATACCTACATACCTACATACCTACATACCTACATACCTACATACCTACATACCTACTTACCTACATACCTACATACCTACATACCTACAAACATACATACCTACATACCTACATACATACATACCTACATACCTACATTCCTACATGCATACATACCTACATACCTACATACATACATACCTAAATACCTACATACATACCTACCTACATACCTACATACCTACATACCTACATGCCTACATACCTACATACCTACATGCCTACATACCTACATACTTACATGCCTACATACCTACATACCTACATGCCAACATACCTACATACCTACATACCTACATACCTACATACCTACATACCTACATACCTACATACCTACATACCTACATACCTACATACCTACATACCTACATACCTACATACCTACATACCTACATACCTACATACCTACATACCTACATACCTACATACCTACATACCTACATACCTACATACCTACATACCTACATACCTACATACCTACATACCTACATACCTACATACCTACATACCTACATACCTACATACCTACATACCTATATACCTACATACCTACATACCTACATACCTTCATATACCTACATACCTACATGCCTACATACCTACACACCTACATGCCTACATACCTACATACCTACATGCCTACATACCTACATACCTACATGCCTACATACCTACATACCTACATACCTACATACATACATACCTACATACCTACATATATACATACCTACATACCTACATACATACATACCTTCATACCTACATACATACCTACCTACATACCTACATACCTACATACCTACATACCTACATACCTACATACCTACATACCTACATACCTACATGCCTATATACCTACATACCTACATACCTAGATACCTACATACCTTCATACCTACATACCTACATACCTACATACCTACATACATACATACCTACAAACCTACATACATACATACCTACATACCTACATACATACCTACATACATACCTACCTACATACCTACATACCTACATACCTACATACCTACATGCCTACATACCTACATACCTACATGCCTACATACCTACATACCTACATGCCTACATACCTACATACCTACATGCCTACATACCTACATACCTACATACCTACATACCTACATACCTACATACCTACATACCTACATACCTACATACCTACATACCTACATACCTACATACCTACATACCTACATACCTACATACCTACATACCTACATACCTACATACCTACATACCTACATACCTACATACCTACATACCTACATACCTACATACCTACATACATACATACCTAAATACCTACATACCTACATACATGCATACCTACATACCTACATACCTACATACCTACATACCTACATACCTACATACCTACATACCTAAATACCTACATACATACATACCTACATACCTACATACCTACATACCTACATACCTACATACCTACATACCTACATACCTACATACCTACATACCTACATACCTACATACCTACATACCTACATACCTACATACCTACATACATACATACCTAAATACCTACATACCTACATACATACATACCTACATACCTACATACCTACATACCTACATACCTACATACCTACATACCTAAATACCTACATACATACATACCTACATACATACATACCTACATACCTACATACCTACATACCTACATACCTACATACCTACATACCTACATACCTACATACATACATACCTACATACCTACATACATACATACCTACATACCTACATACCTACATACATACTTACCTACATACATACATACCTACATACCTACATACCTACATACCTACATACCTAAATACCTACATACCTACATACATACATACCTACATACCTACATACCTACATACATACTTACCTACATACATACATACCTACATACCTACATACCTACATACCTACATACCTACATACCTACATACCTACATACCTACATACCTAAATACCTACATACCTACATACCTACATACCTACATACCTACATACCTACATACCTACATACCTACATACCTACATGCCTACATACCTACATACCTACATGCCTACATACCTACATACCTACATGCCTACATACCTACATACCTACATGCCTACATACCTACATGCCTACATGCCTACATACCTACATACCTACATGCCTACATACCTACATACCTACATACCTACATACCTACATACCTACATACCTACATACCTACATACCTACATACCTACATACCTACATACCTACATACCTACATACCTACATACCTACATACCTACATACCTACATACCTACATACCTACATACCTACATACCTACATACCTACATACCTACATACCTACATACCTACATACCTACATACCTACATACATACATACCTACATACCTACATACCTACATACCTACATACCTACATACCTACATACCTACATACCTACATACCTACATACATACATACCTACATACATACATACCTACATACCTACATACCTACATACCTACATACCTACATACCTACATACCTACATACCTACATACCTACATACCTACATACCTACATACCTACATACATACATACATACATACCTACATACCTACATACATACATACCTACATACCTACATACATACATACCTACATACCTACATACCTACATACCTACATACCTACATACCTACATACCTACATACCTACATACATACATACCTACATACCTACATACCTACATACCTACATACCTACATACCTACATACCTACATACCTACATACCTACATACATACATACCTACATACATACATACCTACATACCTACATACCTACATACCTACATACCTACATACCTACATACCTACATACCTACATACCTACATACCTACATACCTACATACATACATACCTACATACCTACATACCTACATACCTACATACCTACATACCTACATACCTACATACCTACATACCTACATACCTACATACATACATACCTACATACATACATACCTACATACCTACATACCTACATACCTACATACCTACATACCTACATACCTACATACATACATACCTACATACCTACATACCTACATACCTACATACCTACATACCTACATACCTACATACCTACATACCTACATACATACATACCTACATACATACATACCTACATACCTACATACCTACATACCTACATACCTACATACCTACATACCTACATACCTACATACCTACATACCTACATACCTACATACCTACATACATACATACATACATACCTACATACCTACATACATACATACCTACATACCTACATACATACATACCTACATACCTACATACCTACATGCATACATACCTACATACCTACATACCTACATACCTACATACCTACATACATACATACCTACATACCTACATACATACATACCTACATACCTACATACCTACATACCTACATACCTACATACCTACATACCTACATACCTACATACCTACATACCTACATACCTACATACCTACATACCTACATACCTACATACCTACATACCTACATACCTACATACCTACATACCTACATACCTACATACCTACATACCTACATACCTACATACCTACATACCTACATACCTACATACCTACATACCTACATACCTACATGCCTACATACCTACATACCTACATACCTAGATACCTACATACCTACATACATACATACCTACATACCTACATACATACATACATACATACCTACATACCTACATACATACATACCTACATACCTACATACCTAAATACATACATACCTACATACCTACATACCTAAATACCTACATACCTACATACCTACATACCTACATACCTACATACCTACATACCTACATACCTACATACCTACATACCTACATACCTACATACCTACATACCTACATGCCTACATACCTACATACCTACATGCCTACATACCTACATACCTACATACCTACATACCTACATACCTACATACATACATACCTACATACCTACATACATACATACCTACATACCTACATACATACCTACATACATACCTACCTACATACCTACATACCTACATACCTACATACCTACATACCTACATGCCTACATACCTACATACCTACATGCCTACATACCTACATACCTACATGCCTACATACCTACATACCTACATGCCTACATACCTACATACCTACATACCTACATACCTACATACCTACATACCTACATACCTAAATACCTACATACCTACATACCTACATACCTACGTACCTACATGCCTACATACCTACATACCTACATACGTACATACCTACATACCTACATACCTACATACATACATACCTACATACCTACATGCCTACATACCTACATACCTACATACCTACATACCTACATACCTACATACCTACATACCTACATGCCTACATACCTACATACCTACATACCTACATACCTACATACCTACATACCTACATACCTACATGCCTACATACCTACATACCTACATGCCTACATACCTACATACCTACATACCTACATACCTACATACCTACATACCTACATACCTACATACATACATACATACATACCTACATACCTACATACATACATACCTACATACCTACATACATACATACCTACATACCTACATACCTACATGCATACATACCTACATACCTACATACATACATACCTACATACCTACATACCTAAATACCTACATACCTACATACCTACATACCTACATACCTACATACCTACATACCTACATACCTACATACCTACATACCTACATACCTACATACCTACATACCTACATACCTACAAACATACATACCCACATACCTACAAACATACATACCTACATACCTACATACCTACATGCATACATACCTACATACCTACATACATACATACCTAAATACCTACATACATACCTACCTACATACCTACATACCTACATACCTACATGCCTACATACCTACATACCTACATGCCTACATACCTACATACTTACATGCCTACATACCTACATACCTACATGCCAACATACCTACATACCTACATACCTACATACCTACATACCTACATACCTACATACCTACATACCTACATACCTACATACCTACATACCTACATACCTACATACCTACATACCTACATACCTACATACCTACATACCTACATACCTACATACCTACATACCTACATACCTACATACCTACATACCTACATACCTACATACCTACATACCTACATACCTATATACCTACATACCTACATACCTACATACCTTCATATACCTACATACCTACATGCCTACATACCTACACACCTACATGCCTACATACCTACATACCTACATGCCTACATACCTACATACCTACATACATACATACCTACATACCTACATATATACATACCTACATACCTACATACATACATACCTTCATACCTACATACATACCTACCTACATACCTACATACCTACATACCTACATACCTACATACCTACATACCTACATACCTACATGCCTATATACCTACATACCTACATACCTAGATACCTACATACCTTCATACCTACATACCTACATACCTACATACCTACATACATACATACGTACATACCTACATACATACATACCTACATACCTACATACATACCTACATACATACCTACATACATACCTACCTACATACCTACATACCTACATACCTACATACCTACATGCCTACATACCTACATACCTACATGCCTACATACCTACATACCTACATGCCTACATACCTACATACCTACATACCTACATACCTACATACCTACATACCTACATACCTACATACCTACATACCTACATACCTACATACCTACATACCTACATACCTACATACCTACATACCTACATGCCTATATACCTACATACCTACATACCTAGATACCTACATACCTTCATACCTACATACCTACATACCTACATACCTACATACATACATACGTACATACCTACATACATACATACCTACATACCTACATACATACCTACATACATACCTACATACATACCTACCTACATACCTACATACCTACATACCTACATACCTACATGCCTACATACCTACATACCTACATGCCTACATACCTACATACCTACATGCCTACATACCTACATACCTACATACCTACATACCTACATACCTACATACCTACATACCTACATACCTACATACCTACATACCTACATACCTACATACCTACATACCTACATACCTACATACCTACATACCTACATACCTACATGCCTATATACCTACATACCTACATACCTAGATACCTACATACCTTCATACCTACATACCTACATACCTACATACCTACATACATACATACGTACATACCTACATACATACATACCTACATACCTACATACATACCTACATACATACCTACATACATACCTACCTACATACCTACATACCTACATACCTACATACCTACATGCCTACATACCTACATACCTACATGCCTACATACCTACATACCTACATGCCTACATACCTACATACCTACATACCTACATACCTACATACCTACATACCTACATACCTACATACCTACATACCTACATACCTACATACCTACATACCTACATACCTACATACCTACATACCTACATACCTACATACATACATACCTAAATACCTACATACCTACATACATACATACCTACATACCTACATACCTACATACCTACATACCTACATACCTACATACCTACATACCTACATACCTACATACCTACATACATACATACCTACATACATACATACCTACATACCTACATACCTACATACCTACATACCTACATACCTACATACCTACATACCTACATACCTACATACATACATACCTACATACCTACATACATACATACCTACATACCTACATACCTACATACATACTTACCTACATACATACATACCTACATACCTACATACCTACATACCTACATACCTAAATACCTACATACCTACATACATACATACCTACATACCTACATACCTACATACATACTTACCTACATACATACATACCTACATACCTACATACCTACATACCTACATACCTACATACCTAAATACCTACATACCTACATACATACATACCTAAATACCTACATACCTACATACCTACATACCTACATACCTACATACCTAAATACCTACATACCTACATACATACATACCTACATACCTACATACCTACATACCTACATACCTACATACCTACATACCTACATACCTACATACATACATACCTACATACCTACATACATACATACCTACATACCTACATACCTACATACATACTTACCTACATACATACATACCTACATACCTACATACCTACATGCCTACATACCTACATACCTACATACCTACATACCTACATACCTACATACCTACATACCTAAATACCTACATACCTACATACCTACATACCTACGTACCTACATGCCTACATACCTACATACCTACATACGTACATACCTACATACCTACATACCTACATACATACATACCTACATACCTACATGCCTACATACCTACATACCTACATACCTACATACCTACATACCTACATACCTACATACCTACATGCCTACATACCTACATACCTACATACCTACATACCTACATACCTACATACCTACATACCTACATGCCTACATACCTACATACCTACATGCCTACATACCTACATACCTACATACCTACATACCTACATACCTACATACCTACATACCTACATACATACATACATACATACCTACATACCTACATACATACATACCTACATACCTACATACATACATACCTACATACCTACATACCTACATGCATACATACCTACATACCTACATACATACATACCTACATACCTACATACCTAAATACCTACATACCTACATACCTACATACCTACATACCTACATACCTACATACCTACATACCTACATACCTACATACCTACATACCTACATACCTACATACCTACATACCTACAAACATACATACCCACATACCTACAAACATACATACCTACATACCTACATACCTACATGCATACATACCTACATACCTACATACATACATACCTAAATACCTACATACATACCTACCTACATACCTACATACCTACATACCTACATGCCTACATACCTACATACCTACATGCCTACATACCTACATACTTACATGCCTACATACCTACATACCTACATGCCAACATACCTACATACCTACATACCTACATACCTACATACCTACATACCTACATACCTACATACCTACATACCTACATACCTACATACCTACATACCTACATACCTACATACCTACATACCTACATACCTACATACCTACATACCTACATACCTACATACCTACATACCTACATACCTACATACCTACATACCTACATACCTACATACCTACATACCTATATACCTACATACCTACATACCTACATACCTTCATATACCTACATACCTACATGCCTACATACCTACACACCTACATGCCTACATACCTACATACCTACATGCCTACATACCTACATACCTACATACATACATACCTACATACCTACATATATACATACCTACATACCTACATACCTACATACATACATACCTTCATACCTACATACATACCTACCTACATACCTACATACCTACATACCTACATACCTACATACCTACATACCTACATGCCTATATACCTACATACCTACATACCTAGATACCTACATACCTTCATACCTACATACCTACATACCTACATACCTACATACATACATACGTACATACCTACATACATACATACCTACATACCTACATACATACCTACATACATACCTACATACATACCTACCTACATACCTACATACCTACATACCTACATACCTACATGCCTACATACCTACATACCTACATGCCTACATACCTACATACCTACATGCCTACATACCTACATACCTACATACCTACATACCTACATACCTACATACCTACATACCTACATACCTACATACCTACATACCTACATACCTACATACCTACATACCTACATACCTACATACCTACATGCCTATATACCTACATACCTACATACCTAGATACCTACATACCTTCATACCTACATACCTACATACCTACATACCTACATACATACATACGTACATACCTACATACATACATACCTACATACCTACATACATACCTACATACATACCTACATACATACCTACCTACATACCTACATACCTACATACCTACATACCTACATGCCTACATACCTACATACCTACATGCCTACATACCTACATACCTACATGCCTACATACCTACATACCTACATACCTACATACCTACATACCTACATACCTACATACCTACATACCTACATACCTACATACCTACATACCTACATACCTACATACCTACATACCTACATACCTACATACCTACATACCTACATGCCTATATACCTACATACCTACATACCTAGATACCTACATACCTTCATACCTACATACCTACATACCTACATACCTACATACATACATACGTACATACCTACATACATACATACCTACATACCTACATACATACCTACATACATACCTACATACATACCTACCTACATACCTACATACCTACATACCTACATACCTACATGCCTACATACCTACATACCTACATGCCTACATACCTACATACCTACATGCCTACATACCTACATACCTACATACCTACATACCTACATACCTACATACCTACATACCTACATACCTACATACCTACATACCTACATACCTACATACCTACATACCTACATACCTACATACCTACATACCTACATACATACATACCTAAATACCTACATACCTACATACATACATACCTACATACCTACATACCTACATACCTACATACCTACATACCTACATACCTACATACCTACATACCTACATACCTACATACATACATACCTACATACATACATACCTACATACCTACATACCTACATACCTACATACCTACATACCTACATACCTACATACCTACATACCTACATACATACATACCTACATACCTACATACATACATACCTACATACCTACATACCTACATACATACTTACATACTTACCTACATACATACATACCTACATACCTACATACCTACATACCTACATACCTAAATACCTACATACCTACATACATACATACCTACATACCTACATACCTACATACATACTTACCTACATACATACATACCTACATACCTACATACCTACATACCTACATACCTACATACCTAAATACCTACATACCTACATACATACATACCTAAATACCTACATACCTACATACCTACATACCTACATACCTACATACCTAAATACCTACATACCTACATACATACATACCTACATACCTACATACCTACATACCTACATACCTACATACCTACATACCTACATACCTACATACATACATACCTACATACCTACATACATACATACCTACATACCTACATACCTACATACATACTTACCTACATACATACATACCTACATACCTACATACCTACATGCCTACATACCTACATACCTACATACCTACATACCTACATACCTACATACCTACATACCTACATACCTACATACCTACATACCTACATACCTACATACCTACATACCTACATACCTACATACCTACATACCTACATACCTACATACCTACATACCTACATACCTACATACATACATACCTAAATACCTACATACCTACATACATACATACCTACATACCTACATACCTACATACCTACATACCTACATACCTACATACCTACATACCTACATACATACATACCTACATACATACATACCTACATACCTACATACCTACATACCTACATACCTACATACCTACATACCTACATACCTACATACATACATACCTACATACCTACATACATACATACCTACATACCTACATACCTACATACATACTTACCTACATACATACATACCTACATACCTACATACCTACATACCTACATACCTAAACACCTACATACCTACATACATACATACCTACATACCTACATACCTACATACATACTTACCTACATACATACATACCTACATACCTACATACCTACATACCTACATACCTACATACCTACATACCTAAATACCTACATACCTACATACCTACATACCTACATACCTACATACCTACATACCTACATACCTACATACCTACATACCTACATACCTACATACCTACATACCTACATACCTACATACCTACATACCTACATACCTACATACCTACATACCTACATACCTACATACCTACATACCTACATACCTACATACCTACATACCTACATACCTACATACATACATACTTACATACCTACATGCCTACATACCTACATACCTACATGCCTACATACCTACATACCTACATGCCTACATACCTACATACCTACATGCCTACATACCTACATACCTACATGCCTACATACCTACATACCTACATGCCTACATACCTACATACCTACATGCCTACATACCTACATACCTACATACCTACATACCTACATACCTACATGCCTACATACCTACATACCTACATGCCTACATACCTACATACCTACATACCTACATACCTACATACCTACATACCTACATACCTACATACATACATACATACATACCTACATACCTACATACATACATACCTACATACCTACATACATACATACCTACATACCTACATACCTACATGCATACATACCTACATACCTACATACATACATACCTACATACCTACATACCTAAATACCTACATACCTACATACCTACATACCTACATACCTACATACCTACATACCTACATACCTACATACCTACATACCTACATACCTACATACCTACATACCTACATACCTACATACCTACAAACATACATACCTACATACCTACATACATACATACCTACATACCTACATACCTACATGCATACATACCTACATACCTACATACATACATACCTAAATACCCACATACATACCTACCTACATACCTACATACCTACATACCTACATGCCTACATACCTACATACCTACATGCCTACATACCTACATACTTACATGCCTACATACCTACATACCTACATGCCAACATACCTACATACCTACATACCTACATACCTACATACCTACATACCTACATACCTACATACCTACATACCTACATACCTACATACCTACATACCTACATACCTACATACCTACATACCTACATACCTACATACCTACATACCTACATACCTACATACCTACATACCTACATACCTACATACCTACATACCTACATACCTACATACCTACATACCTACATACCTACATACCTACATACCTACATACCTATATACCTACATACCTACATACCTACATACCTTCATATACCTACATACCTACATGCCTACATACCTACACACCTACATGCCTACATACCTACATACCTACATGCCTACATACCTACATACCTACATGCCTACATACCTACATACCTACATACCTACATACATACATACCTACATACCTACATATATACATACCTACATACCTACATACATACATACCTTCATACCTACATACATACCTACCTACATACCTACATACCTACATACCTACATACCTACATACCTACATACCTACATACCTACATGCCTATATACCTACATACCTACATACCTAGATACCTACATACCTTCATACCTACATACCTACATACCTACATACCTACATACATACATACGTACATACCTACATACATACATACCTACATACCTACATACATACCTACATACATACCTACCTACATACCTACATACCTACATACCTACATACCTACATGCCTACATACCTACATACCTACATGCCTACATACCTACATACCTACATGCCTACATACCTACATACCTACATGCCTACATACCTACATACCTACATACCTACATACCTACATACCTACATACCTACATACCTACATACCTACATACCTACATACCTACATACCTACATACCTACATACCTACATACCTACATACCTACATACCTACATACCTACATACCTACATACCTACATACCTACATACCTACATACCTACATACCTACATACATACATACCTAAATACCTACATACCTACATACATACATACCTACATACCTACATACCTACATACCTACATACCTACATACCTACATACCTACATACCTACATACCTACATACCTACATACATACATACCTACATACATACATACCTACATACCTACATACCTACATACCTACATACCTACATACCTACATACCTACATACCTACATACCTACATACATACATACCTACATACCTACATACATACATACCTACATACCTACATACCTACATACATACTTACCTACATACATACATACCTACATACCTACATACCTACATACCTAAATACCTACATACCTACATACATACATACCTACATACCTACATACCTACATACATACTTACCTACATACATACATACCTACATACCTACATACCTACATACCTACATACCTACATACCTACATACCTAAATACCTACATACCTACATACATACATACCTAAATACCTACATACCTACATACCTACATACCTACATACCTACATACCTAAATACCTACATACCTACATACATACATACCTACATACCTACATACCTACATACCTACATACCTACATACCTACATACCTACATACCTACATACATACATACCTACATACCTACATACATACATACCTACATACCTACATACCTACATACATACTTACCTACATACATACATACCTACATACCTACATACCTACATGCCTACATACCTACATACCTACATACCTACATACCTACATACCTACATACCTACATACCTACATACCTACATACCTACATACCTACATACCTACATACCTACATACCTACATACCTACATACCTACATACCTACATACCTACATACCTACATACCTACATACCTACATACATACATACCTAAATACCTACATACCTACATACATACATACCTACATACCTACATACCTACATACCTACATACCTACATACCTACATACCTACATACCTACATACATACATACCTACATACATACATACCTACATACCTACATACCTACATACCTACATACCTACATACCTACATACCTACATACCTACATACCTACATACATACATACCTACATACCTACATACATACATACCTACATACCTACATACCTACATACATACTTACCTACATACATACATACCTACATACCTACATACCTACATACCTACATACCTAAACACCTACATACCTACATACATACATACCTACATACCTACATACGTACATACATACTTACCTACATACATACATACCTACATACCTACATACCTACATACCTACATACCTACATACCTACATACCTAAATACCTACATACCTACATACCTACATACCTACATACCTACATACCTACATACCTACATACCTACATACCTACATACCTACATACCTACATACCTACATACCTACATACCTACATACCTACATACCTACATACCTACATACCTACATACCTACATACCTACATACCTACATACCTACATACCTACATACCTACATACATACATACTTACATACCTACATGCCTACATACCTACATACCTACATGCCTACATACCTACATACCTACATGCCTACATACCTACATACCTACATGCCTACATACCTACATACCTACATGCCTACATACCTACATACCTACATGCCTACATACCTACATACCTACATGCCTACATACCTACATACCTACATACCTACATACCTACATACCTACATACCTACATACCTACATACCTACATACCTACATACCTACATACCTACATACCTACATACCTACATACCTACATACCTACATACCTACATACCTACATACCTACATACCTACATACCTACATACCTACATACCTACATACCTACATACCTACATACCTACATACATACATACCTAAATACCTACATACCTACATACATACATACCTACATACCTACATACCTACATACCTACATACCTACATACCTACATACCTACATACCTACATACCTACATACCTACATACATACATACCTACATACATACATACCTACATACCTACATACCTACATACCTACATACCTACATACCTACATACCTACATACCTACATACCTACATACCTACATACCTACATACCTACATACATACATACATACATACCTACATACCTACATACATACATACCTACATACCTACATACATACATACCTACATACCTACATACCTACATGCATACATACCTACATACCTACATACCTACATACCTACATACCTACATACATACATACCTACATACCTACATACATACATACCTACATACCTACATACCTACATACCTACATACCTACATACCTACATACCTACATACCTACATACCTACATACCTACATACCTACATACCTACATACCTACATACCTACATACCTACATACCTACATACCTACATACCTACATACCTACATACCTACATGCCTACATACCTACATACCTACATACCTAGATACCTACATACCTACATACATACATACCTACATACCTACATACATACATACATACATACCTACATACCTACATACATACATACCTACATACCTACATACATACATACCTACATACCTACATACCTACATACCTACATACCTACATACCTACATACCTACATACATACATACCTACATACCTACATACCTAAATACCTACATACCTACATACCTACATACCTACATACCTACATACCTACATACCTACATACCTACATACCTACATACCTACATACCTACATACCTACATACCTACATGCCTACATACCTACATACCTACATGCCTACATACCTACATACCTACATACCTACATACCTACATACCTACATACATACATACCTACATACCTACATACATACATACCTACATACCTACATACATACCTACATACATACCTACCTACATACCTACATACCTACATACCTACATGCCTACATACCTACATACCTACATGCCTACATACCTACATACCTACATGCCTACATACCTACATACCTACATGCCTACATACCTACATACCTACATACCTACATACCTACATACCTACATACCTACATACCTACATACCTACATACCTAAATACCTACATACCTACATACCTACATACCTACGTACCTACATGCCTACATACCTACATACCTACATACGTACATACCTACATACCTACATACCTACATACATACATACCTACATACCTACATGCCTACATACCTACATACCTACATACCTACATACCTACATACCTACATACCTACATACCTACATACCTACATACCTACATGCCTACATACCTACATACCTACATGCCTACATACCTACATACCTACATACCTACATGCCTACATACCTACATACCTACATGCCTACATACCTACATACCTACATACCTACATACCTACATACCTACATACCTACATACCTACATACCTACATACCTACATACATACATACATACATACCTACATACCTACATACATACATACCTACATACCTACATACATACATACCTACATACCTACATACCTACATGCATACATACCTACATACCTACATACATACATACCTACATACCTACATACCTAAATACCTACATACCTACATACCTACATACCTACATACCTACATACCTACATACCTACATACCTACATACCTACATACCTACATACCTACATACATACATACCTACATACCTACATACCTACATGCATACATACCTACATACCTACATACATACATACCTAAATACCTACATACATACCTACCTACATACCTACATACCTACATACCTACATGCCTACATACCTACATACCTACATGCCTACATACCTACATACCTACATACCTACATACATACATACCTAAATACCTACATACCTACATACATACATACCTACATACCTACATGCCTACATACCTACATACCTACATGCCTACATACCTACATACCTACATGCCTACATACCTACATACCTACATACCTACATACCTACATACCTACATACCTACATACCTACATACCTACATACCTAAATACCTACATACCTACATACCTACATACCTACATACGTACATACCTACATACCTACATACCTACATACATACATACCTACATACCTACATGCCTACATACCTACATACCTACATACCTACATACCTACATACCTACATACCTACATACCTACATACCTACATGCCTACATACCTACATACCTACATGCCTACATACCTACATACCTACATACCTACATGCCTACATACCTACATACCTACATGCCTACATACCTACATACCTACATACCTACATACCTACATACCTACATACCTACATACCTACATACCTACATACCTACATACATACATACATACATACCTACATACCTACATACATACATACCTACATACCTACATACATACATACCTACATACCTACATACCTACATGCATACATACCTACATACCTACATACATACATACCTACATACCTACATACCTAAATACCTACATACCTACATACCTACATACCTACATACCTACATACCTACATACCTACATACCTACATACCTACATACCTACATACCTACATACCTACATACCTACAAACATACATACCTACATACCTACATACATACATACCTACATACCTACATACCTACATGCATACATACCTACATACCTACATACATACATACCTAAATACCTACATACATACCTACCTACATACCTACATACCTACATACCTACATGCCTACATACCTACATACCTACATGCCTACATACCTACATACTTACATGCCTACATACCTACATACCTACATGCCAACATACCTACATACCTACATACCTACATACCTACATACCTACATACCTACATACCTACATACCTACATACCTACATACCTACATACCTACATACCTACATACCTACATACCTACATACCTACATACCTACATACCTACATACCTACATACCTACATACCTACATACCTACATACCTACATACCTACATACCTACATACCTACATACCTACATACCTATATACCTACATACCTACATACCTACATACCTTCATATACCTACATACCTACATGCTTACATACCTACACACCTACATGCCTACATACCTACATACCTACATGCCTACATACCTACATACCTACATGCCTACATACCTACATACCTACATACCTACATACATACATACCTACATACCTACATATATACATACCTACATACCTACATACATATATACCTTCATACCTACATACATACCTACCTACATACCTACATACCTACATACCTACATACCTACATACCTACATACCTACATACCTACATACCTACATACCTACATACCTACATACCTACATACCTACATACCTACATACCTACATACCTACATACCTACATACCTACATACCTACATACCTACATACCTACATACATACATACCTAAATACCTACATACCTACATACATACATACCTACATACCTACATACCTACATACCTACATACCTACATACCTACATACCTACATACCTACATACCTACATACCTACATACCTACATACATACATACCTACATACATACATACCTACATACCTACATACCTACATACCTACATACCTACATACCTACATACCTACATACCTACATACCTACATACCTACATACCTACATACCTACATACATACATACATACATACCTACATACCTACATACATACATACCTACATACCTACATACATACATACCTACATACCTACATACCTACATGCATACATACCTACATACCTACATACCTACATACCTACATACCTACATACATACATACCTACATACCTACATACATACATACCTACATACCTACATACCTACATACCTACATACCTACATACCTACATACCTACATACCTACATACCTACATACCTACATACCTACATACCTACATACCTACATACCTACATACCTACATACCTACATACCTACATACCTACATACCTACATACCTACATACCTACATACCTACATGCCTACATACCTACATACCTACATACCTAGATACCTACATACCTACATACATACATACCTACATACCTACATACATACATACATACATACCTACATACCTACATACATACATACCTACATACCTACATACATACATACCTACATACCTACATACCTACATACCTACATACCTACATACCTACATACCTACATACATACATACCTACATACCTACATACCTAAATACCTACATACCTACATACCTACATACCTACATACCTACATACCTACATACCTACATACCTACATACCTACATACCTACATAGCTACATACCTACATGCCTACATACCTACATACCTACATGCCTACATACCTACATACCTACATACCTACATACCTACATACCTACATACATACATACCTACATACCTACATACATACATACCTACATACCTACATACATACCTACATACATACCTACCTACATACCTACATACCTACATACCTACATACCTACATACCTACATGCCTACATACCTACATACCTACATGCCTACATACCTACATACCTACATGCCTACATACCTACATACCTACATGCCTACATACCTACATACCTACATACCTACATACCTACATACCTACATACCTACATACCTACATACCTACATACCTAAATACCTACATACCTACATACCTACATACCTACGTACCTACATGCCTACATACCTACATACCTACATACGTACATACCTACATACCTACATACCTACATACATACATACCTACATACCTACATACCTACATACCTACATGCATACATACCTACATACCTACATACCTACATACCTACATACCTACATACATACATACCTACATACCTACATACATACATACCTACATACCTACATACCTACATACCTACATACCTACATACCTACATACCTACATACCTACATACCTACATACCTACATACCTACATACCTACATACCTACATACCTACATACCTACATACCTACATACCTACATACCTACATACCTACATACCTACATACCTACATACCTACATACCTACATACCTACATGCCTACATACCTACATACCTACATACCTAGATACCTACATACCTACATACATACATACCTACATACCTACATACATACATACATACATACCTACATACCTACATACATACATACCTACATACCTACATACATACATACCTACATACCTACATACCTACATACCTACATACCTACATACCTACATACCTACATACATACATACCTACATACCTACATACCTAAATACCTACATACCTACATACCTACATACCTACATACCTACATACCTACATACCTACATACCTACATACCTACATACCTACATACCTACATACCTACATGCCTACATACCTACATACCTACATGCCTACATACCTACATACCTACATACCTACATACCTACATACCTACATACATACATACCTACATACCTACATACATACATACCTACATACCTACATACATACCTACATACATACCTACCTACATACCTACATACCTACATACCTACATACCTACATACCTACATGCCTACATACCTACATACCTACATGCCTACATACCTACATACCTACATGCCTACATACCTACATACCTACATGCCTACATACCTACATACCTACATACCTACATACCTACATACCTACATACCTACATACCTACATACCTACATACCTAAATACCTACATACCTACATACCTACATACCTACGTACCTACATGCCTACATACCTACATACCTACATACGTACATACCTACATACCTACATACCTACATACATACATACCTACATACCTACATGCCTACATACCTACATACCTACATACCTACATACCTACATACCTACATACCTACATACCTACATGCCTACATACCTACATACCTACATGCCTACAAACCTACATACCTACATACCTACATGCCTACATACCTACATACCTACATGCCTACATACCTACATACCTACATACCTACATACCTACATACCTACATACCTACATACCTACATACATACATACATACATACCTACATACCTACATACATACATACCTACATACCTACATACATACATACCTACATACCTACATACCTACATGCATACATACCTACATACCTACATACATACATACCTACATACCTACATACCTAAATACCTACATACCTACATACCTACATACCTACATACCTACATACCTACATACCTACATACCTACATACCTACATACCTACATACCTACATACCTACATACCTACATACCTACATACCTACAAACATACATACCTACATACCTACATACATACATACCTACATACCTACATACCTACATGCCTACATACCTACATACCTACATGCCTACATACCTACATACTTACATGCCTACATACCTACATACCTGCATGCCAACATACCTACATACCTACATACCTACATACCTACATACCTACATACCTACATACCTACATACCTACATACCTACATACCTACATACCTACATACCTACATACCTACATACCTACATACCTACATACCTACATACCTACATACCTACATACCTACATACCTACATACCTACATACCTACATACCTACATACCTACATACCTACATACCTACATACCTACATACCTATATACCTACATACCTACATACCTACATACCTTCATATACCTACATACCTACATGCCTACATACCTACACACCTACATGCCTACATACCTACATGCCTACATACCTACATACCTACATGCCTACATACCTACATACCTACATACCTACATACATACATACCTACATACCTACATATATACATACCTACATACCTACATACATACATACCTTCATACCATAGCATACCTACCTACATACCTACATACCTACATACCTACATACCTACATACCTACATACCTACATGCCTATATACCTACATACCTACATACCTAGATACTACATACCTTCATACCTACATACCTACATACCTACATACCTACATACATACATACCTACATCCTACATGACATACATACTACATACCTACATACCTACCTACATACATACCTACCTACATACCTACATACCTACATACCTACATACCTACATGCCTACATACCTACATACCTACATGCCTACATACCTACATACCTACATGCCTACATACCTACATACCTACATGCCTACATACCTACATACCTACATACCTACATACCTACATACCTACTTACCTACATACCTACATACCTACATACCTACATACCTACATACCTACATACCTACATACCTACATACCTACATACCTACATACCTACATACCTACATACCTACATACCTACATACCTACATACCTACATACATACATACCTAAATACCTACATACCTACATACATACATACCTACATACCTACATACCTACATACCTACATACCTACATACCTACATACCTACATACCTACATACCTACATACCTACATACCTACATACCTACATACCTACATACCTACATACCTACATACCTACATACCTACATACATACATACCTACATACATACATACCTACATACCTACATACCTACATACCTACATACCTACATACCTACATACCTACATACCTACATACCTACATACCTACATACATACATACCTACATACATACATACCTACATACCTACATACCTACATACCTACATACCTACATACCTACATACCTACATACCTACATACTACATACCTACATACATACATACCTACATACCTACATACATACATACCTACATACCTACATACCTACATACCTACATACCTACATACCTACATACCTACATACCTACATACCTACATACCTACATACCTACATACATACATACCTACATACCTACATACATACATACCTACTTACCTACATACCTACATACATACT
>CAUJBB010000129.1:0-50437 GCA_963082805.1 Hemicrepidius hirtus | reverse complement strand
ATATTTTCTTTAAAATGTTGTCGATTGCTATACATTTATGACACGTATAAACAAGGGGTATTTTAATAATCATTTTTAGACGTCTTAATGATATCGCACTAATACCGAATATATAT
The DNA here is from genome assembly GCA_963082805.1 of Hemicrepidius hirtus. NCBI lineage: Eukaryota > Metazoa > Arthropoda > Insecta > Coleoptera > Elateridae > Hemicrepidius > Hemicrepidius hirtus. The sequence continues at coordinate 50,321 of CAUJBB010000129.1, read as the reverse complement.
TTTCTTTAAAATGTTGTCGATTGCTATACATTTATGACACGTATAAACAAGGGGTATTTTAATAATCATTTTTAGACGTCTTAATGATATCGCACTAATACCGAATATATATTTTCTTTAAAATGTTGTCGATTGCTATACATTTATGACACGTATAAACAAGGGGTATTTTAATAATCATTTTTAGACGTCTTAATGATATCGCACTAATACCGAATATATATTTTCTTTAAAATGTTGTCGATTGCTATACATTTGTGACACGTATAAACAAGGCGTATTTTAATAATCATTTTTAGACGTCGTAATGGTATCGTACTAATACCGAATATATATTTTCTTTAAAATGTTGTCGATTGCTATACATTTGTTACACGGATAAGCAAGGAGTATTTTAATAATCATATTTAGAATGATTTGCAAATAAATAACAATCGTAGTTTTGATAGCAAATTAATGCAAAACCTACAAATATAATGGAATTTTCCTGACTTAACTTAATTTTTTGCAGAAGTTTGTCTGCTGAAGAATTTCGCCAGCAGAATTGCTAATTTTAACATAGTGTGCTTTTTTTATACTCGAATAGTTATTACAAATGCGCAAAGTTTGAAAAAGATTGTATATTTTGTTATTTATTAAAAACCAAAACAAAATAAGAATACAATAAATTGAAGTACTTTAGTGATGAGCAGGGATAGGATTTGTATGCATTTGCATGTTTTTTTGCATGTAGTAAACATATGCAGAGTTAAAAATAAACATGGTTCGTGGTCATGTGAACCATATATGTGAATGTGAAAGTGCATATAAATGCATATTTCAGAGATTTTTATAAATTTCATATTTAATAGAAAGTTCCCAAATATTTCTTGGAAAATTCACAAGTTTTTTGGAAGAAATATCAAAAATGTCGTTGCCCAACGAATCCACTCTCAGGAAAAATTATCTACCCTTTTTTTTATTGTAACATTAATTTTGATAATAAATTGAACCCTAAATTTCATGTTTTTTTTTTAATACATATTTCGAAAGGGCTTTGAAATGCATATACTGTTAATTTTTAATCCATATTTATATGCATATTTCAGCATTTTATAGTGCATTAATGAATGCATATTTTGACATTTTAAAATGCATACAAATTCTATCCCTAGTGATGAGCATTGAGCACCATGAAAAATTATTTAAATTTCTCTTCGTTCCTTTTAATTTTGGAAAATCTATAAGCAACTTCAGCCTTTATAGCCAAATATAAAGTTTAAAGACGTATAGTGTACAGTGTTTATGTAAATAACTACCAGGGTTGAGGGTAACCAGATTACTTCTTAGCAATGTCGCCAACATGTACGCTAAAAGTAGTCCAAGTAGCCGACGATTAAACACATGCTTACATTAATATTATACGAACTTACAACAACAAGGATAAAAAATTGATTTATTAAATTATTATTGCACGAAAAATTAGGAATTTTCATTAACCAAATAGATAAGATAACAGATCAAAAGATTTAACCATTTACCGAAATGCAAAATTTTCCCATGCTAATTTCTCTCTTAAATCCCTATATTAAAGAATAATGGAAGTACGTGACATAACACAAACATTTTTTCCAACAGTAGGTAATAAAATTTTAAGAAGATTATACTACAACAACCCCCAACAACCGTGGGATCCCTGTACTTCTGCAGTGAAACAGGATAAACTTATCTTAAATTTGCATGATGGAGCGAGTAAAAGCATATAGTTATATGACTAACAAGACAAACGGGCGCAGGCCTTTGCGACGAAATGCGTTTATTGCTTTTGCCTGGGCTTTGTCGGAACATTATTGAAAGGTATGACCGCTTTAATTTTTGCGTTCCAAAACTTGGCCCAAAACGGTATTTTTACAAGGGCTTGTCCTTGTTTTCTACGCTATCCACCCTTGTGTTGTGACAGCCTCATCCCCCGATACCCATGACCAGCAATACTTAAGTAGTTCTACAGCCAACGAAACGGTATCTTTGGTGTCCCACAGTCTTCCACTAAGTGTCTTTTGTCTTTGTGTTACATATTTCAAAAAATTGTTTTGTGTATCTTCGATACGATACGATTTCAGCTTCAATTCACAAGTAAGTAATAACTTGATTTAATAAATATATACAATAGTAATTATTATTATTATAAGTTAACCATTATTTTTCGAGTAGAGGTGTGGACCTGTTTTTAATTTGTGTAGGTGTCATTATAATGAAATGTATAATAGCATCTACCGAAATGAATAGTTGAGAAGCTTTCTTTTAAAAAATGTTGGATAAATTCAATTTTAATTTATTAATTGACGATTTTCGGCAATAAAAATAAAACTGTAATAAGGGTGTAACTCAGTTTGTCTGCACACACGCTATATTCTCAACTTTACTAATCATATATTATTTCTTTCAGGTAAATATTTTATCATTTTACAATATCCAACTGCCTATAGTCCATAACATTTAACTGCCTACCTAATACCACCTTTTCAAGTACCCATTAATTTAATTATTTCTCGTTGTCGTTGTACTACATTATGAGTTCAAAAATCATTACGAAACGCCACTTAAGACGTAAAATTTTGAAAAATACTCAAAATACATTAAAATCATTATATGAAGCAGAACAAGACAGTCAAATTCTAAGTTACAATAACTATCCAGTATTAGACATTAAAAATAGTAATATTATTGATATAAATTCCACTGCCTTGGGCGATAATAATTCTTCTAATTTAGTTAATTCTAATGAAGACGACAGTATTAGGAAATTTGGAAATAACCAAAATTACCAATTACCACTTATTGCAGAAAATTTTTGTAACAGCAATTACCTACCGATCTCGGAAGAAAGCCAATTATCGACTCACGAAAATGTAAAAGTAAATGAAGACTTATTATTTTTAAATAACTTTAAAAAATGGGCTTGTGATAACCAAGTTACCCATAAATGTTTGAATCAAATAGTTTCCTTAATTAAGCCAAAATATCCTTTTCTGAAAAATGATGCTCGGTCAATTTTGGGCACACCTAGACGAGTCAAAACTTTTCAGTTAGATAATGGGGAAATGATTTATTTTGGAATTGAAAGCGAATTAAAAAAAAAGATTGAAACCGACAGTATTTGTGAAACAGTGTTGTCATTGCAATTTAATGTGGATGGTATTCCGATTTTTAACAACAGTTCTATAGAATTCTGGCCCATTTTATGTAAAATAAATAATAACAAAAAACCAATCATTGTCGCAATTTTTTGTGGAGTTGGGAAACCAGCGCCATTAGATTTATATTTACAAAATTTTATATTGGAATTAAAACCATTAACGGAAAATGGGTTTGAATTAAATAATGTCGTATACTCTATTCATGTTAGTTGTTTTACTTGTGATGCCCCAGCAAGGGCCTATTTGAAAAATATCAGAGGTCACACAAGTAAGGCCGGTTGTGAACGGTGCTCCATTGTGTCCATTTATGAAAATAAAAAACATTTTTATCCCGTGGGTATTAATTCACGTAAGAGGAAAAATTCTGATTTTTTAGTTTGTGAACAATTAAAAGATCAGCATATTAAAGGGGTGTCACCTCTCTTGGCCTTAAAATTGGGGTTAGTTTCCCAATTTGTGTTAGATCCCATGCATCTAGTCTACCTCGGTATAGTAAAAAGATGGCTTGTAAAGTATTTGGTAGAAGGTAAAAGAAAAATTAAGTTGTCAAAAACCGCCCATTTAAATATTAATAGCAAAATAAAAAAATTAAGGTTTCCAGATGATTTTGGTAGAAAATTAAGAACATTAAAAGATGTAAAAAGATGGAAGGCAGTTGAATACCGTACTTTTCTTTTGTATTGTGGTCCCATTTTATTAAAAAACAATGTAACAAAAAAGATATATAAACATTTTTTAAATCTTCATGTAGCTATTGTAATTTTGTCCAATGAATATTTTATTGAGAAATATATGCCTATAGCAAAAATAGCCATTGAAGAATTTGTCACTAAAAGTCCTGATGTATATGATAAATATTTTGTTGTCTACAACGTGCACTCATTGCTTCATTTATGTAGCGATGTAAGAAAATATGGGTCATTAGAAAAGTTTAGTTGTTTCGATTACGAAAATCTTTTGGGGAAGATGAAACAGTGTGTGAGAGGTAAAAATCTGCCGCTACAACAAATTTATAACCGAATTTGTGAAAAAAACAATATTAATTACGATGATAAATTTGTCAATGGAAATAAAATAATAGCAAAAGATAAATTTTCTGAGAAAGAAAATTATTTTCAATGTAAAACATTGGTAACGGGAAGATTTAATATTTCAATAAAGTATCCAAATAACATAGTGGCGGTACGAAAAAAAATTTTTACTATAAGGTCGATTTATTATTTAAATGGTTGTTATTGTTGCTCTGGTGTCCCATTCAGGTATATGGAAAATGTGTATAATTATCCTTTGGAATCTTCTAAACTAAATATATATTTTGTTAGGGGTGAAAGTAACGCCGAGACATTTTCGATTGTTGACATCAGGTTTAAGTGCATGGGTATTGCGTATAAAGATGGGGTTGCAGTTTTTCCTCTTATTCATACTGTCCAATAATAATTATAGTTATAATAGTAGTAACAATTTCGCAAGTATGGCAATGAAATGTTTTAGTTGAAGGCATTTCATTGGCATGACCTGCAAGATTATATTTAATTGTAGGTAGTACAAAAAAATTATTTGCATTTTAAAGTTTCTTAATATTGTAAAAAACTCATATTCTCCTTCCTTTCTCTCACAAATTAGTTACCTTCCAAAAGATAAATTCGGAATGTATGCTGCAGTGGAGTTTGACAACAAAGAGTGCGCTATCGTACCCCTTATTTGGGTTTCGAATAACGATTCTTGTTATTGGCCCAATAATGCAACTAAAACGGCATTTAAAAAAATGCTAGAAAATTGTTCTCCACCATCACTAAAATGGACTTTATATAAAGTAAAAAAAATACATTTCACTACTGCTGGTATGACCCAAGAAAATACTTTCAGAATTCGTAACAGAAATATTAATGTTTTTAGAAAACCTTCAAAGTGCTGAAGCAAGGTTGAATGAAATAGTGGAATTATCAACTAATTCAGAAATGTCCGGCACAGAAACACTGTGTATCAGAGCTTCTGGAGATCCGGAAATAACTACCGGAGAACATGAGCAAAAAGGCAATTCCCCTCACGTTTCTCCTCGCCGTTGTGAGCAACAAACAAATAAAATAAAAACGTAAAAGATCATAAGATATAATTAAAGTTTCTAATTTATTTATTTATTTCAGTTATTTAAAATGCATAAATTACAATATCTAACATTTTAGATTACAAATTGACAATATGAGTTCCGCATCAGAAGGGTATGTAGAACTGTCCGAAGACGACATGCCGGTTAGCAAAAAAGCGAAGAAAAGAAGCCGAATAAGCGTTTCTACAAAAAAAAAGTAAACCTATTCCATCAACATTACGTAATTTTTAAATTAGTAGTATATACACCTTGGCATTACGGTTAATTAATAATGATTTTTTTTTAGTAATGCCACTGCCAATATCCAAGACATATTTTCATCAGAGGACAGCGACGAAGATTTTGTAAGAACAAAAAATGGAAACAGTGAAGTTGTCAGAAATATGGATAGGTAAAAAAAAACTTTAATAATTAGTATCAAATTCTGTGTCATTCATATTATCATCATAATTTATGAATGTAATATTTTTTTGTAGTGATGCTAATATTAGTCAGCAAAGAATAAGAAAACCGTTATCAGAGGCCGGCGATCATATTGTAACTAACCGAAATAAACAATTTTCAAAAGATAGGAATAGGTAAAATTAAAATATTAATACCTATAATATTATCCGCGTAAATACTTAATACTGAATATTTTTAATTTTTTTTAGCACCAATATTACTGGAGGGCATCAGTCTCCGAGTACTTTTAACAATCGGAATACACTGATGACTCATTCCTTAAATTTAACCCCAAGACACTCTCCAAATATATTTGTAAGCGACCAAGTTTTTAAAGAGAAGGTCGTGTCTTCTTTAGAAAGAATAATGGCTGTACAAGACCAACTAATTATAAAAATTGACACCATCTGCAAATCCCTCAATGAGAGAGGAATTAACAAATTAAACAGACCAGCGGAATTTCCAAGTCTCCCGCTACAAAAAAAAAGTGGTTTTAAAGAGATGGAAGTATTATTAAAAAATGATGAATCAGTATATAACTACTTGGTAAGAAAGAATTTAGTTCAGCCGGAATGTTTCAACTATTAATTTATTATTCAAATTTCAGAAAAATCGATTAGCAGCTATTGGGGGGCCAAATGTACGAGCAGCTGCAATGAATATGTTGAAATTCGTTTTCACCAATAAACTAGCAATGAAATTTAACTGGGCGGGAAATAATGGCAAAAAACCATTCAAAAAGACCACTTTAATGGAAGTAATAAACGGTAAGTCGGAATAGTTTATTGATTTTATTTAAATAATTTTACTGTTTTTCTAGGAGCTTTGTATTTGCATTTCTCTAGAGCAGAACAAATGCCTTCTGATTTATCGGATATGATAGTAACAAAAGCAATTCAAGATTGGTTACGGTTGGCGTCACAACGCCAAAGCTACTCTGAAAATAAGGAGCGACGATAATTTTTTGATATTTTTTTTGAATTGTAAAACATATTTTAATTCCACTTTTTTATTGTTTATTTTTTGTATAATTATATATTATTATAGCAAATTAAATTTAAATTTGATCTATCAAGTTTTTTATTTCCGATTAGGTAAAATTAGTAGTCGTATAAATAGACGTTGTTGCTAGATTAAATATATACGGCAAAAACTAGGTCTAATAAAGGTTTACATCACGTATAAATAAACGTTGGTGCTATATTAAATATATACGTCAAAAAAATTGTCTAAGAAAGGTTTATAATAGACGTACATATAGACCTTTTTACTAGGTTAAATATATACGGCAACAAATTTGTCTAGGAAAGGTTTATAATAGACGTATAAATAAATGTTGCTGGTAGATACATTCAGAAAAAAAATCTGTCAAAGATACGTTTACAGTAGCCGTATAGTAGACGTTGCTTCTAGATTAAATATATACGGTAAAAACTTTGTCTAATAAAGGTTTACAATATAGGTATAAATAAACGTTGGTGCTAGATTAAACATATACGTCAAAAAAATTTGTCTAAGAAAGGTTTATATTAGACGTATAAATAAATGTTTCTGCTAGATTAAATATATATAGCAAACCAATATGTCTACAAGAAGTTCACAAACGATGTCTAATTTTCATCTAAGTTATTCCCAAAATAAACATCTATCGCGCGGACATTTCTCGGTCTATCTCTAGTCTACTATTACCATCTATAGATGTTACATCTAGACGACTAATATATGTGTTTTATATGTTTGAGTGTTGCTTGGGTTAATATTTAATATTTAATATTTAATATTTAATATTTAATATTTAATATTTAATATTTAATATTTAATATTTAATATTTAATATTTAATATTTAATATTTAATATTTAATATTTAATATTTAATATTTAATATTTAATATTTAATATTTAATATTTAATATTTAATATTTAATATTTAATATTTAATATTTAATATTTAATATTTAATATTTAATATTTAATATTTAATATTTAATATTTAATATTTAATATTTAATATTTAATATTTAATATTTAATATTTAATATTTAATATTTAATATTTAATATTTAATATTTAATATTTAATATTTAATATTTAATATTTAATATTTAATATTTAATATTTAATATTTAATATTTAATATTTAATATTTAATATTTAATATTTAATATTTAATATTTAATATTTAATATTTAATATTTAATATTTAATATTTAATATTTAATATTTAATATTTAATATTTAATATTTAATATTTAATATTTAATATTTAATATTTAATATTTAATATTTAATATTTAATATTTAATATTTAATATTTAATATTTAATATTTAATATTTAATATTTAATATTTAATATTTAATATTTAATATTTAATATTTAATATTTAATATTTAATATTTAATATTTAATATTTAATATTTAATATTTAATATTTAATATTTAATATTTAATATTTAATATTTAATATTTAATATTTAATATTTAATATTTAATATTTAATATTTAATATTTAATATTTAATATTTAATATTTAATATTTAATATTTAATATTTAATATTTAATATTTAATATTTAATATTTAATATTTAATATTTAATATTTAATATTTAATATTTAATATTTAATATTTAATATTTAATATTTAATATTTAATATTTAATATTTAATATTTAATATTTAATATTTAATATTTAATATTTAATATTTAATATTTAATATTTAATATTTAATATTTAATATTTAATATTTAATATTTAATATTTAATATTTAATATTTAATATTTAATATTTAATATTTAATATTTAATATTTAATATTTAATATTTAATATTTAATATTTAATATTTAATATTTAATATTTAATATTTAATATTTAATATTTAATATTTAATATTTAATATTTAATATTTAATATTTAATATTTAATATTTAATATTTAATATTTAATATTTAATATTTAATATTTAATATTTAATATTTAATATTTAATATTTAATATTTAATATTTAATATTTAATATTTAATATTTAATATTTAATATTTAATATTTAATATTTAATATTTAATATTTAATATTTAATATTTAATATTTAATATTTAATATTTAATATTTAATATTTAATATTTAATATTTAATATTTAATATTTAATATTTAATATTTAATATTTAATATTTAATATTTAATATTTAATATTTAATATTTAATATTTAATATTTAATATTTAATATTTAATATTTAATATTTAATATTTAATATTTAATATTTAATATTTAATATTTAATATTTAATATTTAATATTTAATATTTAATATTTAATATTTAATATTTAATATTTAATATTTAATATTTAATATTTAATATTTAATATTTAATATTTAATATTTAATATTTAATATTTAATATTTAATATTTAATATTTAATATTTAATATTTAATATTTAATATTTAATATTTAATATTTAATATTTAATATTTAATATTTAATATTTAATATTTAATATTTAATATTTAATATTTAATATTTAATATTTAATATTTAATATTTAATATTTAATATTTAATATTTAATATTTAATATTTAATATTTAATATTTAATATTTAATATTTAATATTTAATATTTAATATTTAATATTTAATATTTAATATTTAATATTTAATATTTAATATTTAATATTTAATATTTAATATTTAATATTTAATATTTAATATTTAATATTTAATATTTAATATTTAATATTTAATATTTAATATTTAATATTTAATATTTAATATTTAATATTTAATATTTAATATTTAATATTTAATATTTAATATTTAATATTTAATATTTAATATTTAATATTTAATATTTAATATTTAATATTTAATATTTAATATTTAATATTTAATATTTAATATTTAATATTTAATATTTAATATTTAATATTTAATATTTAATATTTAATATTTAATATTTAATATTTAATATTTAATATTTAATATTTAATATTTAATATTTAATATTTAATATTTAATATTTAATATTTAATATTTAATATTTAATATTTAATATTTAATATTTAATATTTAATATTTAATATTTAATATTTAATATTTAATATTTAATATTTAATATTTAATATTTAATATTTAATATTTAATATTTAATATTTAATATTTAATATTTAATATTTAATATTTAATATTTAATATTTAATATTTAATATTTAATATTTAATATTTAATATTTAATATTTAATATTTAATATTTAATATTTAATATTTAATATTTAATATTTAATATTTAATATTTAATATTTAATATTTAATATTTAATATTTAATATTTAATATTTAATATTTAATATTTAATATTTAATATTTAATATTTAATATTTAATATTTAATATTTAATATTTAATATTTAATATTTAATATTTAATATTTAATATTTAATATTTAATATTTAATATTTAATATTTAATATTTAATATTTAATATTTAATATTTAATATTTAATATTTAATATTTAATATTTAATATTTAATATTTAATATTTAATATTTAATATTTAATATTTAATATTTAATATTTAATATTTAATATTTAATATTTAATATTTAATATTTAATATTTAATATTTAATATTTAATATTTAATATTTAATATTTAATATTTAATATTTAATATTTAATATTTAATATTTAATATTTAATATTTAATATTTAATATTTAATATTTAATATTTAATATTTAATATTTAATATTTAATATTTAATATTTAATATTTAATATTTAATATTTAATATTTAATATTTAATATTTAATATTTAATATTTAATATTTAATATTTAATATTTAATATTTAATATTTAATATTTAATATTTAATATTTAATATTTAATATTTAATATTTAATATTTAATATTTAATATTTAATATTTAATATTTAATATTTAATATTTAATATTTAATATTTAATATTTAATATTTAATATTTAATATTTAATATTTAATATTTAATATTTAATATTTAATATTTAATATTTAATATTTAATATTTAATATTTAATATTTAATATTTAATATTTAATATTTAATATTTAATATTTAATATTTAATATTTAATATTTAATATTTAATATTTAATATTTAATATTTAATATTTAATATTTAATATTTAATATTTAATATTTAATATTTAATATTTAATATTTAATATTTAATATTTAATATTTAATATTTAATATTTAATATTTAATATTTAATATTTAATATTTAATATTTAATATTTAATATTTAATATTTAATATTTAATATTTAATATTTAATATTTAATATTTAATATTTAATATTTAATATTTAATATTTAATATTTAATATTTAATATTTAATATTTAATATTTAATATTTAATATTTAATATTTAATATTTAATATTTAATATTTAATATTTAATATTTAATATTTAATATTTAATATTTAATATTTAATATTTAATATTTAATATTTAATATTTAATATTTAATATTTAATATTTAATATTTAATATTTAATATTTAATATTTAATATTTAATATTTAATATTTAATATTTAATATTTAATATTTAATATTTAATATTTAATATTTAATATTTAATATTTAATATTTAATATTTAATATTTAATATTTAATATTTAATATTTAATATTTAATATTTAATATTTAATATTTAATATTTAATATTTAATATTTAATATTTAATATTTAATATTTAATATTTAATATTTAATATTTAATATTTAATATTTAATATTTAATATTTAATATTTAATATTTAATATTTAATATTTAATATTTAATATTTAATATTTAATATTTAATATTTAATATTTAATATTTAATATTTAATATTTAATATTTAATATTTAATATTTAATATTTAATATTTAATATTTAATATTTAATATTTAATATTTAATATTTAATATTTAATATTTAATATTTAATATTTAATATTTAATATTTAATATTTAATATTTAATATTTAATATTTAATATTTAATATTTAATATTTAATATTTAATATTTAATATTTAATATTTAATATTTAATATTTAATATTTAATATTTAATATTTAATATTTAATATTTAATATTTAATATTTAATATTTAATATTTAATATTTAATATTTAATATTTAATATTTAATATTTAATATTTAATATTTAATATTTAATATTTAATATTTAATATTTAATATTTAATATTTAATATTTAATATTTAATATTTAATATTTAATATTTAATATTTAATATTTAATATTTAATATTTAATATTTAATATTTAATATTTAATATTTAATATTTAATATTTAATATTTAATATTTAATATTTAATATTTAATATTTAATATTTAATATTTAATATTTAATATTTAATATTTAATATTTAATATTTAATATTTAATATTTAATATTTAATATTTAATATTTAATATTTAATATTTAATATTTAATATTTAATATTTAATATTTAATATTTAATATTTAATATTTAATATTTAATATTTAATATTTAATATTTAATATTTAATATTTAATATTTAATATTTAATATTTAATATTTAATATTTAATATTTAATATTTAATATTTAATATTTAATATTTAATATTTAATATTTAATATTTAATATTTAATATTTAATATTTAATATTTAATATTTAATATTTAATATTTAATATTTAATATTTAATATTTAATATTTAATATTTAATATTTAATATTTAATATTTAATATTTAATATTTAATATTTAATATTTAATATTTAATATTTAATATTTAATATTTAATATTTAATATTTAATATTTAATATTTAATATTTAATATTTAATATTTAATATTTAATATTTAATATTTAATATTTAATATTTAATATTTAATATTTAATATTTAATATTTAATATTTAATATTTAATATTTAATATTTAATATTTAATATTTAATATTTAATATTTAATATTTAATATTTAATATTTAATATTTAATATTTAATATTTAATATTTAATATTTAATATTTAATATTTAATATTTAATATTTAATATTTAATATTTAATATTTAATATTTAATATTTAATATTTAATATTTAATATTTAATATTTAATATTTAATATTTAATATTTAATATTTAATATTTAATATTTAATGAAAATTGAGTTTTCGTGACCCTATTATTTTTAAATATTAATTGTGATTTTTCGTGGGTTTTTTGGGTCGGAAATAATAAATAAGATTTAAAAAATATATATAATTCCTTACAGAACTGTTTCGGCTTAAGAGCCTTCTTCAGAGGATACAAAGATGTTTATATCTACAAAATAATTGATTATAAATAGATTATGAAATAAAGTAATAAGTTTATAATTTTACTTACAATGTATGCATTTGTAATAAATAAGGAAGTGTATGATATTTAAATATAAGATATTCATCATGTAATTAAAAACAATTAAACACAATAACAAACAGTTTAAAATAGTTTAACAGACATCTTAAAATAACAATAGTATAAATACATGTGAATTTAGCTACAAGGTTAAATTTAAATGGAGAAAGTTTCTATTATAACAAAATCAAAATAGTAGTTATTTAAGTGTAGTGTTAGTTAATGGAACCTAATAAGTATAAAATATAAAATTATATAGAAATGTCATAAAAAATATATAATAAAAATCACAATAAAAATGGTAAAACAAAAGTAATATAAAATTAAATCTGTAATGTGGTTATTGGTTGTTAGTGTAACTGAAATATAATGTTATAGGTAGATGGATCTTTTTATTTAACATGGTTTTTGATGATGTTGTTGTAGATTTTACTTAGTCCGTTAATGTCTGTTCTATCGTTTATTGTGTCATTTTTTTTAATATAAATCATTTCTTTTATTATTCGTTTTTTGTAGTTTGCTTCTCTGGTGATGATGGTTGTATTTTTTATGTCAAAAAGATGACCTGTGATTTTTATTATATATTTTTTATGACATTTCTATATAATTTTATATTTTATACTTATTAGGTTCCATTAACTAACACTACACTTAAATAACTACTATTTTGATTTTGTTATAATAGAAACTTTCTCCATTTAAATTTAACCTTGTAGCTAAATTCACATGTATTTATACTATTGTTATTTTAAGATGTCTGTTAAACTATTTTAAACTGTTTGTTATTGTGTTTAATTGTTTTTAATTACATGATGAATATCTTATATTTAAATATCATACACTTCCTTATTTATTACAAATGCATACATTGTAAGTAAAATTATAAACTTATTACTTTATTTCATAATCTATTTATAATCAATTATTTTGTAGATATAAACATCTTTGTATCCTCTGAAGAAGGCTCTTAAGCCGAAACAGTTCTGTAAGGAATTATATATATTTTTTAAATCTTATTTATTATTTCCGACCCAAAAAACCCACGAAAAATCACAATTAATATTTAATATTTAATATTTAATATTTAATATTTAATATTTAATATTTAATATTTAATATTTAATATTTAATATTTAATATTTAATATTTAATATTTAATATTTAATATTTAATATTTAATATTTAATATTTAATATTTAATATTTAATATTTAATATTTAATATTTAATATTTAATATTTAATATTTAATATTTAATATTTAATATTTAATATTTAATATTTAATATTTAATATTTAATATTTAATATTTAATATTTAATATTTAATATTTAATATTTAATATTTAATATTTAATATTTAATATTTAATATTTAATATTTAATATTTAATATTTAATATTTAATATTTAATATTTAATATTTAATATTTAATATTTAATATTTAATATTTAATATTTAATATTTAATATTTAATATTTAATATTTAATATTTAATATTTAATATTTAATATTTAATATTTAATATTTAATATTTAATATTTAATATTTAATATTTAATATTTAATATTTAATATTTAATATTTAATATTTAATATTTAATATTTAATATTTAATATTTAATATTTAATATTTAATATTTAATATTTAATATTTAATATTTAATATTTAATATTTAATATTTAATATTTAATATTTAATATTTAATATTTAATATTTAATATTTAATATTTAATATTTAATATTTAATATTTAATATTTAATATTTAATATTTAATATTTAATATTTAATATTTAATATTTAATATTTAATATTTAATATTTAATATTTAATATTTAATATTTAATATTTAATATTTAATATTTAATATTTAATATTTAATATTTAATATTTAATATTTAATATTTAATATTTAATATTTAATATTTAATATTTAATATTTAATATTTAATATTTAATATTTAATATTTAATATTTAATATTTAATATTTAATATTTAATATTTAATATTTAATATTTAATATTTAATATTTAATATTTAATATTTAATATTTAATATTTAATATTTAATATTTAATATTTAATATTTAATATTTAATATTTAATATTTAATATTTAATATTTAATATTTAATATTTAATATTTAATATTTAATATTTAATATTTAATATTTAATATTTAATATTTAATATTTAATATTTAATATTTAATATTTAATATTTAATATTTAATATTTAATATTTAATATTTAATATTTAATATTTAATATTTAATATTTAATATTTAATATTTAATATTTAATATTTAATATTTAATATTTAATATTTAATATTTAATATTTAATATTTAATATTTAATATTTAATATTTAATATTTAATATTTAATATTTAATATTTAATATTTAATATTTAATATTTAATATTTAATATTTAATATTTAATATTTAATATTTAATATTTAATATTTAATATTTAATATTTAATATTTAATATTTAATATTTAATATTTAATATTTAATATTTAATATTTAATATTTAATATTTAATATTTAATATTTAATATTTAATATTTAATATTTAATATTTAATATTTAATATTTAATATTTAATATTTAATATTTAATATTTAATATTTAATATTTAATATTTAATATTTAATATTTAATATTTAATATTTAATATTTAATATTTAATATTTAATATTTAATATTTAATATTTAATATTTAATATTTAATATTTAATATTTAATATTTAATATTTAATATTTAATATTTAATATTTAATATTTAATATTTAATATTTAATATTTAATATTTAATATTTAATATTTAATATTTAATATTTAATATTTAATATTTAATATTTAATATTTAATATTTAATATTTAATATTTAATATTTAATATTTAATATTTAATATTTAATATTTAATATTTAATATTTAATATTTAATATTTAATATTTAATATTTAATATTTAATATTTAATATTTAATATTTAATATTTAATATTTAATATTTAATATTTAATATTTAATATTTAATATTTAATATTTAATATTTAATATTTAATATTTAATATTTAATATTTAATATTTAATATTTAATATTTAATATTTAATATTTAATATTTAATATTTAATATTTAATATTTAATATTTAATATTTAATATTTAATATTTAATATTTAATATTTAATATTTAATATTTAATATTTAATATTTAATATTTAATATTTAATATTTAATATTTAATATTTAATATTTAATATTTAATATTTAATATTTAATATTTAATATTTAATATTTAATATTTAATATTTAATATTTAATATTTAATATTTAATATTTAATATTTAATATTTAATATTTAATATTTAATATTTAATATTTAATATTTAATATTTAATATTTAATATTTAATATTTAATATTTAATATTTAATATTTAATATTTAATATTTAATATTTAATATTTAATATTTAATATTTAATATTTAATATTTAATATTTAATATTTAATATTTAATATTTAATATTTAATATTTAATATTTAATATTTAATATTTAATATTTAATATTTAATATTTAATATTTAATATTTAATATTTAATATTTAATATTTAATATTTAATATTTAATATTTAATATTTAATATTTAATATTTAATATTTAATATTTAATATTTAATATTTAATATTTAATATTTAATATTTAATATTTAATATTTAATATTTAATATTTAATATTTAATATTTAATATTTAATATTTAATATTTAATATTTAATATTTAATATTTAATATTTAATATTTAATATTTAATATTTAATATTTAATATTTAATATTTAATATTTAATATTTAATATTTAATATTTAATATTTAATATTTAATATTTAATATTTAATATTTAATATTTAATATTTAATATTTAATATTTAATATTTAATATTTAATATTTAATATTTAATATTTAATATTTAATATTTAATATTTAATATTTAATATTTAATATTTAATATTTAATATTTAATATTTAATATTTAATATTTAATATTTAATATTTAATATTTAATATTTAATATTTAATATTTAATATTTAATATTTAATATTTAATATTTAATATTTAATATTTAATATTTAATATTTAATATTTAATATTTAATATTTAATATTTAATATTTAATATTTAATATTTAATATTTAATATTTAATATTTAATATTTAATATTTAATATTTAATATTTAATATTTAATATTTAATATTTAATATTTAATATTTAATATTTAATATTTAATATTTAATATTTAATATTTAATATTTAATATTTAATATTTAATATTTAATATTTAATATTTAATATTTAATATTTAATATTTAATATTTAATATTTAATATTTAATATTTAATATTTAATATTTAATATTTAATATTTAATATTTAATATTTAATATTTAATATTTAATATTTAATATTTAATATTTAATATTTAATATTTAATATTTAATATTTAATATTTAATATTTAATATTTAATATTTAATATTTAATATTTAATATTTAATATTTAATATTTAATATTTAATATTTAATATTTAATATTTAATATTTAATATTTAATATTTAATATTTAATATTTAATATTTAATATTTAATATTTAATATTTAATATTTAATATTTAATATTTAATATTTAATATTTAATATTTAATATTTAATATTTAATATTTAATATTTAATATTTAATATTTAATATTTAATATTTAATATTTAATATTTAATATTTAATATTTAATATTTAATATTTAATATTTAATATTTAATATTTAATATTTAATATTTAATATTTAATATTTAATATTTAATATTTAATATTTAATATTTAATATTTAATATTTAATATTTAATATTTAATATTTAATATTTAATATTTAATATTTAATATTTAATATTTAATATTTAATATTTAATATTTAATATTTAATATTTAATATTTAATATTTAATATTTAATATTTAATATTTAATATTTAATATTTAATATTTAATATTTAATATTTAATATTTAATATTTAATATTTAATATTTAATATTTAATATTTAATATTTAATATTTAATATTTAATATTTAATATTTAATATTTAATATTTAATATTTAATATTTAATATTTAATATTTAATATTTAATATTTAATATTTAATATTTAATATTTAATATTTAATATTTAATATTTAATATTTAATATTTAATATTTAATATTTAATATTTAATATTTAATATTTAATATTTAATATTTAATATTTAATATTTAATATTTAATATTTAATATTTAATATTTAATATTTAATATTTAATATTTAATATTTAATATTTAATATTTAATATTTAATATTTAATATTTAATATTTAATATTTAATATTTAATATTTAATATTTAATATTTAATATTTAATATTTAATATTTAATATTTAATATTTAATATTTAATATTTAATATTTAATATTTAATATTTAATATTTAATATTTAATATTTAATATTTAATATTTAATATTTAATATTTAATATTTAATATTTAATATTTAATATTTAATATTTAATATTTAATATTTAATATTTAATATTTAATATTTAATATTTAATATTTAATATTTAATATTTAATATTTAATATTTAATATTTAATATTTAATATTTAATATTTAATATTTAATATTTAATATTTAATATTTAATATTTAATATTTAATATTTAATATTTAATATTTAATATTTAATATTTAATATTTAATATTTAATATTTAATATTTAATATTTAATATTTAATATTTAATATTTAATATTTAATATTTAATATTTAATATTTAATATTTAATATTTAATATTTAATATTTAATATTTAATATTTAATATTTAATATTTAATATTTAATATTTAATATTTAATATTTAATATTTAATATTTAATATTTAATATTTAATATTTAATATTTAATATTTAATATTTAATATTTAATATTTAATATTTAATATTTAATATTTAATATTTAATATTTAATATTTAATATTTAATATTTAATATTTAATATTTAATATTTAATATTTAATATTTAATATTTAATATTTAATATTTAATATTTAATATTTAATATTTAATATTTAATATTTAATATTTAATATTTAATATTTAATATTTAATATTTAATATTTAATATTTAATATTTAATATTTAATATTTAATATTTAATATTTAATATTTAATATTTAATATTTAATATTTAATATTTAATATTTAATATTTAATATTTAATATTTAATATTTAATATTTAATATTTAATATTTAATATTTAATATTTAATATTTAATATTTAATATTTAATATTTAATATTTAATATTTAATATTTAATATTTAATATTTAATATTTAATATTTAATATTTAATATTTAATATTTAATATTTAATATTTAATATTTAATATTTAATATTTAATATTTAATATTTAATATTTAATATTTAATATTTAATATTTAATATTTAATATTTAATATTTAATATTTAATATTTAATATTTAATATTTAATATTTAATATTTAATATTTAATATTTAATATTTAATATTTAATATTTAATATTTAATATTTAATATTTAATATTTAATATTTAATATTTAATATTTAATATTTAATATTTAATATTTAATATTTAATATTTAATATTTAATATTTAATATTTAATATTTAATATTTAATATTTAATATTTAATATTTAATATTTAATATTTAATATTTAATATTTAATATTTAATATTTAATATTTAATATTTAATATTTAATATTTAATATTTAATATTTAATATTTAATATTTAATATTTAATATTTAATATTTAATATTTAATATTTAATATTTAATATTTAATATTTAATATTTAATATTTAATATTTAATATTTAATATTTAATATTTAATATTTAATATTTAATATTTAATATTTAATATTTAATATTTAATATTTAATATTTAATATTTAATATTTAATATTTAATATTTAATATTTAATATTTAATATTTAATATTTAATATTTAATATTTAATATTTAATATTTAATATTTAATATTTAATATTTAATATTTAATATTTAATATTTAATATTTAATATTTAATATTTAATATTTAATATTTAATATTTAATATTTAATATTTAATATTTAATATTTAATATTTAATATTTAATATTTAATATTTAATATTTAATATTTAATATTTAATATTTAATATTTAATATTTAATATTTAATATTTAATATTTAATATTTAATATTTAATATTTAATATTTAATATTTAATATTTAATATTTAATATTTAATATTTAATATTTAATATTTAATATTTAATATTTAATATTTAATATTTAATATTTAATATTTAATATTTAATATTTAATATTTAATATTTAATATTTAATATTTAATATTTAATATTTAATATTTAATATTTAATATTTAATATTTAATATTTAATATTTAATATTTAATATTTAATATTTAATATTTAATATTTAATATTTAATATTTAATATTTAATATTTAATATTTAATATTTAATATTTAATATTTAATATTTAATATTTAATATTTAATATTTAATATTTAATATTTAATATTTAATATTTAATATTTAATATTTAATATTTAATATTTAATATTTAATATTTAATATTTAATATTTAATATTTAATATTTAATATTTAATATTTAATATTTAATATTTAATATTTAATATTTAATATTTAATATTTAATATTTAATATTTAATATTTAATATTTAATATTTAATATTTAATATTTAATATTTAATATTTAATATTTAATATTTAATATTTAATATTTAATATTTAATATTTAATATTTAATATTTAATATTTAATATTTAATATTTAATATTTAATATTTAATATTTAATATTTAATATTTAATATTTAATATTTAATATTTAATATTTAATATTTAATATTTAATATTTAATATTTAATATTTAATATTTAATATTTAATATTTAATATTTAATATTTAATATTTAATATTTAATATTTAATATTTAATATTTAATATTTAATATTTAATATTTAATATTTAATATTTAATATTTAATATTTAATATTTAATATTTAATATTTAATATTTAATATTTAATATTTAATATTTAATATTTAATATTTAATATTTAATATTTAATATTTAATATTTAATATTTAATATTTAATATTTAATATTTAATATTTAATATTTAATATTTAATATTTAATATTTAATATTTAATATTTAATATTTAATATTTAATATTTAATATTTAATATTTAATATTTAATATTTAATATTTAATATTTAATATTTAATATTTAATATTTAATATTTAATATTTAATATTTAATATTTAATATTTAATATTTAATATTTAATATTTAATATTTAATATTTAATATTTAATATTTAATATTTAATATTTAATATTTAATATTTAATATTTAATATTTAATATTTAATATTTAATATTTAATATTTAATATTTAATATTTAATATTTAATATTTAATATTTAATATTTAATATTTAATATTTAATATTTAATATTTAATATTTAATATTTAATATTTAATATTTAATATTTAATATTTAATATTTAATATTTAATATTTAATATTTAATATTTAATATTTAATATTTAATATTTAATATTTAATATTTAATATTTAATATTTAATATTTAATATTTAATATTTAATATTTAATATTTAATATTTAATATTTAATATTTAATATTTAATATTTAATATTTAATATTTAATATTTAATATTTAATATTTAATATTTAATATTTAATATTTAATATTTAATATTTAATATTTAATATTTAATATTTAATATTTAATATTTAATATTTAATATTTAATATTTAATATTTAATATTTAATATTTAATATTTAATATTTAATATTTAATATTTAATATTTAATATTTAATATTTAATATTTAATATTTAATATTTAATATTTAATATTTAATATTTAATATTTAATATTTAATATTTAATATTTAATATTTAATATTTAATATTTAATATTTAATATTTAATATTTAATATTTAATATTTAATATTTAATATTTAATATTTAATATTTAATATTTAATATTTAATATTTAATATTTAATATTTAATATTTAATATTTAATATTTAATATTTAATATTTAATATTTAATATTTAATATTTAATATTTAATATTTAATATTTAATATTTAATATTTAATATTTAATATTTAATATTTAATATTTAATATTTAATATTTAATATTTAATATTTAATATTTAATATTTAATATTTAATATTTAATATTTAATATTTAATATTTAATATTTAATATTTAATATTTAATATTTAATATTTAATATTTAATATTTAATATTTAATATTTAATATTTAATATTTAATATTTAATATTTAATATTTAATATTTAATATTTAATATTTAATATTTAATATTTAATATTTAATATTTAATATTTAATATTTAATATTTAATATTTAATATTTAATATTTAATATTTAATATTTAATATTTAATATTTAATATTTAATATTTAATATTTAATATTTAATATTTAATATTTAATATTTAATATTTAATATTTAATATTTAATATTTAATATTTAATATTTAATATTTAATATTTAATATTTAATATTTAATATTTAATATTTAATATTTAATATTTAATATTTAATATTTAATATTTAATATTTAATATTTAATATTTAATATTTAATATTTAATATTTAATATTTAATATTTAATATTTAATATTTAATATTTAATATTTAATATTTAATATTTAATATTTAATATTTAATATTTAATATTTAATATTTAATATTTAATATTTAATATTTAATATTTAATATTTAATATTTAATATTTAATATTTAATATTTAATATTTAATATTTAATATTTAATATTTAATATTTAATATTTAATATTTAATATTTAATATTTAATATTTAATATTTAATATTTAATATTTAATATTTAATATTTAATATTTAATATTTAATATTTAATATTTAATATTTAATATTTAATATTTAATATTTAATATTTAATATTTAATATTTAATATTTAATATTTAATATTTAATATTTAATATTTAATATTTAATATTTAATATTTAATATTTAATATTTAATATTTAATATTTAATATTTAATATTTAATATTTAATATTTAATATTTAATATTTAATATTTAATATTTAATATTTAATATTTAATATTTAATATTTAATATTTAATATTTAATATTTAATATTTAATATTTAATATTTAATATTTAATATTTAATATTTAATATTTAATATTTAATATTTAATATTTAATATTTAATATTTAATATTTAATATTTAATATTTAATATTTAATATTTAATATTTAATATTTAATATTTAATATTTAATATTTAATATTTAATATTTAATATTTAATATTTAATATTTAATATTTAATATTTAATATTTAATATTTAATATTTAATATTTAATATTTAATATTTAATATTTAATATTTAATATTTAATATTTAATATTTAATATTTAATATTTAATATTTAATATTTAATATTTAATATTTAATATTTAATATTTAATATTTAATATTTAATATTTAATATTTAATATTTAATATTTAATATTTAATATTTAATATTTAATATTTAATATTTAATATTTAATATTTAATATTTAATATTTAATATTTAATATTTAATATTTAATATTTAATATTTAATATTTAATATTTAATATTTAATATTTAATATTTAATATTTAATATTTAATATTTAATATTTAATATTTAATATTTAATATTTAATATTTAATATTTAATATTTAATATTTAATATTTAATATTTAATATTTAATATTTAATATTTAATATTTAATATTTAATATTTAATATTTAATATTTAATATTTAATATTTAATATTTAATATTTAATATTTAATATTTAATATTTAATATTTAATATTTAATATTTAATATTTAATATTTAATATTTAATATTTAATATTTAATATTTAATATTTAATATTTAATATTTAATATTTAATATTTAATATTTAATATTTAATATTTAATATTTAATATTTAATATTTAATATTTAATATTTAATATTTAATATTTAATATTTAATATTTAATATTTAATATTTAATATTTAATATTTAATATTTAATATTTAATATTTAATATTTAATATTTAATATTTAATATTTAATATTTAATATTTAATATTTAATATTTAATATTTAATATTTAATATTTAATATTTAATATTTAATATTTAATATTTAATATTTAATATTTAATATTTAATATTTAATATTTAATATTTAATATTTAATATTTAATATTTAATATTTAATATTTAATATTTAATATTTAATATTTAATATTTAATATTTAATATTTAATATTTAATATTTAATATTTAATATTTAATATTTAATATTTAATATTTAATATTTAATATTTAATATTTAATATTTAATATTTAATATTTAATATTTAATATTTAATATTTAATATTTAATATTTAATATTTAATATTTAATATTTAATATTTAATATTTAATATTTAATATTTAATATTTAATATTTAATATTTAATATTTAATATTTAATATTTAATATTTAATATTTAATATTTAATATTTAATATTTAATATTTAATATTTAATATTTAATATTTAATATTTAATATTTAATATTTAATATTTAATATTTAATATTTAATATTTAATATTTAATATTTAATATTTAATATTTAATATTTAATATTTAATATTTAATATTTAATATTTAATATTTAATATTTAATATTTAATATTTAATATTTAATATTTAATATTTAATATTTAATATTTAATATTTAATATTTAATATTTAATATTTAATATTTAATATTTAATATTTAATATTTAATATTTAATATTTAATATTTAATATTTAATATTTAATATTTAATATTTAATATTTAATATTTAATATTTAATATTTAATATTTAATATTTAATATTTAATATTTAATATTTAATATTTAATATTTAATATTTAATATTTAATATTTAATATTTAATATTTAATATTTAATATTTAATATTTAATATTTAATATTTAATATTTAATATTTAATATTTAATATTTAATATTTAATATTTAATATTTAATATTTAATATTTAATATTTAATATTTAATATTTAATATTTAATATTTAATATTTAATATTTAATATTTAATATTTAATATTTAATATTTAATATTTAATATTTAATATTTAATATTTAATATTTAATATTTAATATTTAATATTTAATATTTAATATTTAATATTTAATATTTAATATTTAATATTTAATATTTAATATTTAATATTTAATATTTAATATTTAATATTTAATATTTAATATTTAATATTTAATATTTAATATTTAATATTTAATATTTAATATTTAATATTTAATATTTAATATTTAATATTTAATATTTAATATTTAATATTTAATATTTAATATTTAATATTTAATATTTAATATTTAATATTTAATATTTAATATTTAATATTTAATATTTAATATTTAATATTTAATATTTAATATTTAATATTTAATATTTAATATTTAATATTTAATATTTAATATTTAATATTTAATATTTAATATTTAATATTTAATATTTAATATTTAATATTTAATATTTAATATTTAATATTTAATATTTAATATTTAATATTTAATATTTAATATTTAATATTTAATATTTAATATTTAATATTTAATATTTAATATTTAATATTTAATATTTAATATTTAATATTTAATATTTAATATTTAATATTTAATATTTAATATTTAATATTTAATATTTAATATTTAATATTTAATATTTAATATTTAATATTTAATATTTAATATTTAATATTTAATATTTAATATTTAATATTTAATATTTAATATTTAATATTTAATATTTAATATTTAATATTTAATATTTAATATTTAATATTTAATATTTAATATTTAATATTTAATATTTAATATTTAATATTTAATATTTAATATTTAATATTTAATATTTAATATTTAATATTTAATATTTAATATTTAATATTTAATATTTAATATTTAATATTTAATATTTAATATTTAATATTTAATATTTAATATTTAATATTTAATATTTAATATTTAATATTTAATATTTAATATTTAATATTTAATATTTAATATTTAATATTTAATATTTAATATTTAATATTTAATATTTAATATTTAATATTTAATATTTAATATTTAATATTTAATATTTAATATTTAATATTTAATATTTAATATTTAATATTTAATATTTAATATTTAATATTTAATATTTAATATTTAATATTTAATATTTAATATTTAATATTTAATATTTAATATTTAATATTTAATATTTAATATTTAATATTTAATATTTAATATTTAATATTTAATATTTAATATTTAATATTTAATATTTAATATTTAATATTTAATATTTAATATTTAATATTTAATATTTAATATTTAATATTTAATATTTAATATTTAATATTTAATATTTAATATTTAATATTTAATATTTAATATTTAATATTTAATATTTAATATTTAATATTTAATATTTAATATTTAATATTTAATATTTAATATTTAATATTTAATATTTAATATTTAATATTTAATATTTAATATTTAATATTTAATATTTAATATTTAATATTTAATATTTAATATTTAATATTTAATATTTAATATTTAATATTTAATATTTAATATTTAATATTTAATATTTAATATTTAATATTTAATATTTAATATTTAATATTTAATATTTAATATTTAATATTTAATATTTAATATTTAATATTTAATATTTAATATTTAATATTTAATATTTAATATTTAATATTTAATATTTAATATTTAATATTTAATATTTAATATTTAATATTTAATATTTAATATTTAATATTTAATATTTAATATTTAATATTTAATATTTAATATTTAATATTTAATATTTAATATTTAATATTTAATATTTAATATTTAATATTTAATATTTAATATTTAATATTTAATATTTAATATTTAATATTTAATATTTAATATTTAATATTTAATATTTAATATTTAATATTTAATATTTAATATTTAATATTTAATATTTAATATTTAATATTTAATATTTAATATTTAATATTTAATATTTAATATTTAATATTTAATATTTAATATTTAATATTTAATATTTAATATTTAATATTTAATATTTAATATTTAATATTTAATATTTAATATTTAATATTTAATATTTAATATTTAATATTTAATATTTAATATTTAATATTTAATATTTAATATTTAATATTTAATATTTAATATTTAATATTTAATATTTAATATTTAATATTTAATATTTAATATTTAATATTTAATATTTAATATTTAATATTTAATATTTAATATTTAATATTTAATATTTAATATTTAATATTTAATATTTAATATTTAATATTTAATATTTAATATTTAATATTTAATATTTAATATTTAATATTTAATATTTAATATTTAATATTTAATATTTAATATTTAATATTTAATATTTAATATTTAATATTTAATATTTAATATTTAATATTTAATATTTAATATTTAATATTTAATATTTAATATTTAATATTTAATATTTAATATTTAATATTTAATATTTAATATTTAATATTTAATATTTAATATTTAATATTTAATATTTAATATTTAATATTTAATATTTAATATTTAATATTTAATATTTAATATTTAATATTTAATATTTAATATTTAATATTTAATATTTAATATTTAATATTTAATATTTAATATTTAATATTTAATATTTAATATTTAATATTTAATATTTAATATTTAATATTTAATATTTAATATTTAATATTTAATATTTAATATTTAATATTTAATATTTAATATTTAATATTTAATATTTAATATTTAATATTTAATATTTAATATTTAATATTTAATATTTAATATTTAATATTTAATATTTAATATTTAATATTTAATATTTAATATTTAATATTTAATATTTAATATTTAATATTTAATATTTAATATTTAATATTTAATATTTAATATTTAATATTTAATATTTAATATTTAATATTTAATATTTAATATTTAATATTTAACATTTAACATTTAACATTTAACATTTAACATTTAACATTTAACATTTAACATTTAATATTTAATATTTAATATTTAATATTTAATATTTAATATTTAATATTTAATATTTAATATTTAATATTTAATATTTAATATTTAATATTTAATATTTAATATTTAATATTTAATATTTAATATTTAATATTTAATATTTAATATTTAATATTTAATATTTAATATTTAATATTTAATATTTAATATTTAATATTTAATATTTAATATTTAATATTTAATATTTAATATTTAATATTTAATATTTAATATTTAATATTTAATATTTAATATTTAATATTTAATATTTAATATTTAATATTTAATATTTAATATTTAATATTTAATATTTAATATTTAATATTTAATATTTAATATTTAATATTTAATATTTAATATTTAATATTTAATATTTAATATTTAATATTTAATATTTAATATTTAATATTTAATATTTAATATTTAATATTTAATATTTAATATTTAATATTTAATATTTAATATTTAATATTTAATATTTAATATTTAATATTTAATATTTAATATTTAATATTTAATATTTAATATTTAATATTTAATATTTAATATTTAATATTTAATATTTAATATTTAATATTTAATATTTAATATTTAATATTTAATATTTAATATTTAATATTTAATATTTAATATTTAATATTTAATATTTAATATTTAATATTTAATATTTAATATTTAATATTTAATATTTAATATTTAATATTTAATATTTAATATTTAATATTTAATATTTAATATTTAATATTTAATATTTAATATTTAATATTTAATATTTAATATTTAATATTTAATAATTATTTTTTATATTGATCGATCCTAATTTAGAAAATATAGATTTTTAATTTTTAATTTTTAATATATTAAAGTTTAAAGAATGTATCATCAAAGGGGATTTGAATACTTGATCCTTGTGGACGTTTCTAACCGTCCGAAATAGCTCAGTTGGTTAGAGCGTTGGTCTAGAAAACCAAAGGTCTTGGGTTCGAATCCCAATTGAGGATACATTTTTAAATTTAATTTTTCAAATAGATCGAAATTGCCATTAAAAATCTATATTTTTTAATATTTAATATTTAATATTTAATATTTAATATTTAATATTTAATATTTAATATTTAATATTTAATATTTAATATTTAATATTTAATATTTAATATTTAATATTTAATATTTAATATTTAATATTTAATATTTAATATTTAATATTTAATATTTAATATTTAATATTTAATATTTAATATTTAATATTTAATATTTAATATTTAATATTTAATATTTAATATTTAATATTTAATATTTAATATTTAATATTTAATATTTAATATTTAATATTTAATATTTAATATTTAATATTTAATATTTAATATTTAATATTTAATATTTAATATTTAATATTTAATATTTAATATTTAGTATTTAATATTTAATATTTAATATTTAATATTTAATATTTAATATTTAATATTTAATATTTAATATTTAATATTTAATATTTAATATTTAATATTTAATATTTAATATTTAATATTTAATATTTAATATTTAATATTTAATATTTAATATTTAATATTTAATATTTAATATTTAATATTTAATATTTAATATTTAATATTTAATATTTAATATTTAATATTTAATATTTAATATTTAATATTTAATATTTAATATTTAATATTTAATATTTAATATTTAATAATTATTTTTTATATTGATCGATCCTAATTTAGAAAATATAGATTTTTAATTTTTAATTTTTAATATATTAAAGTTTAAAGAATGTATCATCAAAGGGGATTTGAATACTTGATCCTTGTGGACGTTTCTAACCGTCCGAAATAGCTCAGTTGGTTAGAGCGTTGGTCTAGAAAACCAAAGGTCTTGGGTTCGAATCCCAATTGAGGATACATTTTTAAATTTAATTTTTCAAATAAATCGAAATTGCCATTAAAAATCTATATTTTTTAATATTTAATATTTAATATTTAATATTTAATATTTAATATTTAATATTTAATATTTAATATTTAATATTTAATATTTAATATTTAATATTTAATATTTAATATTTAATATTTAATATTTAATATTTAATATTTAATATTTAATATTTAATATTTAATATTTAATATTTAATATTTAATATTTAATATTTAATATTTAATATTTAATATTTAATATTTAATATTTAATATTTAATATTTAATATTTAATATTTAATATTTAATATTTAATATTTAATATTTAATATTTAATATTTAATATTTAATATTTAATATTTAATATTTAATATTTAATATTTAATATTTAATATTTAATATTTAATATTTAATATTTAATATTTAATATTTAATATTTAATATTTAATATTTAATATTTAATATTTAATATTTAATATTTAATATTTAATATTTAATATTTAATATTTAATATTTAATATTTAATATTTAATATTTAATATTTAATATTTAATATTTAATATTTAATATTTAATATTTAATATTTAATATTTAATATTTAATATTTAATATTTAATATTTAATATTTAATATTTAATATTTAATATTTAATATTTAATATTTAATATTTAATATTTAATATTTAATATTTAATATTTAATATTTAATATTTAATATTTAATATTTAATATTTAATATTTAATATTTAATATTTAATATTTAATATTTAATATTTAATATTTAATATTTAATATTTAATATTTAATATTTAATATTTAATATTTAATATTTAATATTTAATATTTAATATTTAATATTTAATATTTAATATTTAATATTTAATATTTAATATTTAATATTTAATATTTAATATTTAATATTTAATATTTAATATTTAATATTTAATATTTAATATTTAATATTTAATATTTAATATTTAATATTTAATATTTAATATTTAATATTTAATATTTAATATTTAATATTTAATATTTAATATTTAATATTTAATATTTAATATTTAATATTTAATATTTAATATTTAATATTTAATATTTAATATTTAATATTTAATATTTAATATTTAATATTTAATATTTAATATTTAATATTTAATATTTAATATTTAATATTTAATATTTAATATTTAATATTTAATATTTAATATTTAATATTTAATATTTAATATTTAATATTTAATATTTAATATTTAATATTTAATATTTAATATTTAATATTTAATATTTAATATTTAATATTTAATATTTAATATTTAATATTTAATATTTAATATTTAATATTTAATATTTAATATTTAATATTTAATATTTAATATTTAATATTTAATATTTAATATTTAATATTTAATATTTAATATTTAATATTTAATATTTAATATTTAATATTTAATATTTAATATTTAATATTTAATATTTAATATTTAATATTTAATATTTAATATTTAATATTTAATATTTAATATTTAATATTTAATATTTAATATTTAATATTTAATATTTAATATTTAATATTTAATATTTAATATTTAATATTTAATATTTAATATTTAATATTTAATATTTAATATTTAATATTTAATATTTAATATTTAATATTTAATATTTAATATTTAATATTTAATATTTAATATTTAATATTTAATATTTAATATTTAATATTTAATATTTAATATTTAATATTTAATATTTAATATTTAATATTTAATATTTAATATTTAATATTTAATATTTAATATTTAATATTTAATATTTAATATTTAATATTTAATATTTAATATTTAATATTTAATATTTAATATTTAATATTTAATATTTAATATTTAATATTTAATATTTAATATTTAATATTTAATATTTAATATTTAATATTTAATATTTAATATTTAATATTTAATATTTAATATTTAATATTTAATATTTAATATTTAATATTTAATATTTAATATTTAATATTTAATATTTAATATTTAATATTTAATATTTAATATTTAATATTTAATATTTAATATTTAATATTTAATATTTAATATTTAATATTTAATATTTAATATTTAATATTTAATATTTAATATTTAATATTTAATATTTAATATTTAATATTTAATATTTAATATTTAATATTTAATATTTAATATTTAATATTTAATATTTAATATTTAATATTTAATATTTAATATTTAATATTTAATATTTAATATTTAATATTTAATATTTAATATTTAATATTTAATATTTAATATTTAATATTTAATATTTAATATTTAATATTTAATATTTAATATTTAATATTTAATATTTAATATTTAATATTTAATATTTAATATTTAATATTTAATATTTAATATTTAATATTTAATATTTAATATTTAATATTTAATATTTAATATTTAATATTTAATATTTAATATTTAATATTTAATATTTAATATTTAATATTTAATATTTAATATTTAATATTTAATATTTAATATTTAATATTTAATATTTAATATTTAATATTTAATATTTAATATTTAATATTTAATATTTAATATTTAATATTTAATATTTAATATTTAATATTTAATATTTAATATTTAATATTTAATATTTAATATTTAATATTTAATATTTAATATTTAATATTTAATATTTAATATTTAATATTTAATATTTAATATTTAATATTTAATATTTAATATTTAATATTTAATATTTAATATTTAATATTTAATATTTAATATTTAATATTTAATATTTAATATTTAATATTTAATATTTAATATTTAATATTTAATATTTAATATTTAATATTTAATATTTAATATTTAATATTTAATATTTAATATTTAATATTTAATATTTAATATTTAATATTTAATATTTAATATTTAATATTTAATATTTAATATTTAATATTTAATATTTAATATTTAATATTTAATATTTAATATTTAATATTTAATATTTAATATTTAATATTTAATATTTAATATTTAATATTTAATATTTAATATTTAATATTTAATATTTAATATTTAATATTTAATATTTAATATTTAATATTTAATATTTAATATTTAATATTTAATATTTAATATTTAATATTTAATATTTAATATTTAATATTTAATATTTAATATTTAATATTTAATATTTAATATTTAATATTTAATATTTAATATTTAATATTTAATATTTAATATTTAATATTTAATATTTAATATTTAATATTTAATATTTAATATTTAATATTTAATATTTAATATTTAATATTTAATATTTAATATTTAATATTTAATATTTAATATTTAATATTTAATATTTAATATTTAATATTTAATATTTAATATTTAATATTTAATATTTAATATTTAATATTTAATATTTAATATTTAATATTTAATATTTAATATTTAATATTTAATATTTAATATTTAATATTCAATATTCAATATTTAATATTTAATATTTAATATTTAATATTTAATATTTAATATTTAATATTTAATATTTAATATTTAATATTTAATATTTAATATTTAATATTTAATATTTAATATTTAATATTTAATATTTAATATTTAATATTTAATATTTAATATTTAATATTTAATATTTAATATTTAATATTTAATATTTAATATTTAATATTTAATATTTAATATTTAATATTTAATATTTAATATTTAATATTTAATATTTAATATTTAATATTTAATATTTAATATTTAATATTTAATATTTAATATTTAATATTTAATATTTAATATTTAATATTTAATATTTAATATTTAATATTTAATATTTAATATTTAATATTTAATATTTAATATTTAATATTTAATATATATCCCTCTATCATTTCTGCGTCCACTAGTATCCCATTTACATTCAATCCTGCGTCCTCGGGCATCCTGCGTCCGTATATCGGACGCAGAATAGTTTTTCCATGTTATTTCAAAAATGTTAATTTTAAAAAATGTTTTCGAAGTTTACGGAGTTATATTTACTCTGGGCGACGTATATCTTTGATAATTTTTAGTCTAGAACGTATGGCTAAGGAAATATGGGCACATAAAGTGGACGCAGAATTGATAGTGATATGAAAACTTTAGGATATTTTCAGTTCATCAAAATTCCGCTTTTGGCGCTTATAATATTCATTTCGCGAATACTTTTTTTCATTTGGCATACGGTTTTGCGTCCATCAAGCTGGCAACATCGTTATGAGTTATAATGTCTGCAACTAAGCAGAATTGGAGCAAGCAGTTTATTTGCAGGAGAAATTAAATATTTTGTCCTTCTTTTGTACATGTTCTGTTCATATTTTGTCTTTATTATTTCCTTATTTTTTCGTTATTTTGACTTTGTTTTGGCCTTATTTTCTCCTTATTTTGTCCCTATTTTAAATTTATTTTGTACATATTTTGACCTTGTTATTTCCTTATTTTGTTCTTATTTTGTACTTGTTTTGGCCTTATTTGCTCCTTATTTTGTCCCAATTTTGTATTCATTTTGTACATATTTTGACCTTGTTATTTCCTTATTTTGTTCATATTTTGAACTTGTTTTGGCCTTATTTTCTCCTTATTGTGTCCCTATTTTGTATTTATTTTGTACATATTTCGTCCTTGTTATTTCCTTATTTTGTTCTTATTTTAAACTTGTATTGGTGTTATTTTCATCCCATTTTGTCTTTGTTATTTCCTTATATTGTCCATATTTTGACTTTGTTTTGGGTGATATTTTCGCCTTATTTTGTTACTATTTTGTACTTATTTTCTATATATTTTGTCCTTGTTATTTCCTTATTTTGTCCTTATTTTGTTCCTATTTTGTACTTATTCTGAAAATATTTTTTCACAATATTTCGAGTTTTCTAAAAATGCTCGTAGACCCATCGAGTAACCTGTCAAACGACTCGTCTTCGAGTGCTGAATAAGAATTTCGACATATTTCACAATATTTCGAGTTTTCTAAAAATGCTCGTAGACCCATCGAGTAACCTGTCAAACGACTCGTCTTCGAGTGCTGAATAAGAATTTCGACATATTTCACAATATTTTGCGTTTTCTAAAAATGCTCGTAGACCCATCGAGTAACCTGTCAAACGACTCGTCTTCGAGTGCTGAATAAGAATTTCGACATATTTCAAAATATTTTGCGTTTTCTAAAAATGCTCGTAGACCCATCGACTAACCTGTCAAACGACTCGTCTTCGAGTGCTGAATAAGAATTTCGACATATTTCACAATATTTCGAGTTTTCTAAAAATGCTCGTAGACCCATCGAGTAACCTGTCAAACGACTCCTCTTCGAGTGCTGAATAAGAATTTCGACATATTTCAAAATATTTTGCGTTTTCTAAAAATGCTCGTAGACCCATCGACTAACCTGTCAAACGACTCGTCTTCGAGTGCTGAATAAGAATTTCGACATATTTCACAATATTTCGAGTTTTCTAAAAATGCTCGTAGACCCATCGAG
This sequence comes from Hemicrepidius hirtus, assembly GCA_963082805.1. Classification (NCBI taxonomy): domain Eukaryota; kingdom Metazoa; phylum Arthropoda; class Insecta; order Coleoptera; family Elateridae; genus Hemicrepidius; species Hemicrepidius hirtus. Next base: position 14,346 of record CAUJBB010000129.1, on the reverse strand, counting down.
TAACCTGTCAAACGACTCGTCTTCGAGTGCTGAATAAGAATTTCGACATATTTCACAATATTTTGCGTTTTCTAAAAATGCTCGTAGACCCATCGAGTAACCTGTCAAACGATTCGTCTTCGAGTGCTGAATAAGAATTTCGACATATTTCGCAATATTTCGGGTTCTCTAAAAGTGCTCGTGGACCCATCGCGTAACCTGTCAAACAACTCGCCTTCGAGTCGTGAATGAGAATTTCGACTTATTTCACATTATTTCGCTTTTTCTAAAAATTCTCGTAGAAACATCGAGTAGAACTTGAAACTGGAAAAGGAATTGTAAAAAACACTGAAAATGTGAGTGAGATTTAAGCATTAAAGATTCTCTAGGGATACACTGTATTATTGCATATCGGTAGTGCTATTGCACCACATTGTGTCGTTCTAATTTCAGGGAGCTCCAATGAAATTTATGTCAGTTTCGCTTTGTTTCTAAGCTGTTAAGGGTATACTGTGCGCTAAAAGTGTATGGTTGTTTCGAGGATTAGCCTAACGTGCTGCGGTTAGGTATTTTCTACAAGAGAACTGCTTTTTTAATTAAGGTTCGTAATTATTTAATTTTATTCATAGTGATTACCAAGATTTATCGTAATTTTCAACATATTTCACAACTTTTCGCGTTATCTAAAAATACTCGTAGAGCCATCGAATAACCTGTCAAACGACTCGTTTTCGAGTACTGAACAAAAATTTCAACATATTTCACGATTTTTCATTTTTTCAAAAAATACTTGTAGTATAGCCATCGACTAACCTGTCAAACAACCCGCCTTCGCGTGCTGCTCAAAAATAACAACATATTTCACATTTTCACATATTTCCCTTTTTCTGAAAATCCTCGCAGACCCATAGAGTAACCTGTCAAATGACTCGTTTTCGAGTGCTGAACAAGAATTTCAACATATTACGCAACTTTTTGCGTTTTCTAAAAATTATCGTAGAGCCATCGAGTAACCTGTCAAACGACTCGGGTGACGAGCTGCATCTTTTTCGTTAACAAAGTTTCCTCCTCCCGTGCTGTCGTAACTTTGCACCCGCTCGCCCGTGCGTTTCGGAGGGGAGGGGGGGTTCGAAGTACCAGCGTCGGCATGGTCGGGGGTGGTGCTGGTAGGTGCTCGAACGGCGAGGCGATAGGACCAAGTCGAATTTTTTTTTTTTTAAAAACGACAGCTCGCTAGAGCGTCGAGGGCGCGTTGGAGGATAGAGGAGACAATCCTAAGCTATTGGACTTAGAAAAAAAAAAAAAGAAGTTACCCCTCCGGGGGGCTTCTGCTAGGCTTGGCACGTGGTGTCTCAGCAGGCCCGCGCCCCGTCCTCGGGCCGGCCCCCGCCTTCGTAGGCGGCCTCCTCCTCAGGCTTGCGCCCGCGATTGTGCGCGCCTTCCCCTCACACCTACGCCCACAAGCAAGGAACCTTCGGAGTTCCTACTCGGCTTTTTATGACTCCGGACGCCCTCAATCGTACGCGCCTTTTTCCGCAGGCCCGTGCTTGCGCATATGCGCATATGTCCTTAGACCGGCGCCATCAGAAAAGCAACTTTCGGAGGATTTTTAGCGCAGGGCGACCGTCTGGGGGCATCCGAATGCCGAGTGTCCCATTTTAGGCCATGAGGAGCCCGAGCATAGGGGGAGCACCGAGTGAGGTATGGGCGGTGACCGTTGCATGATTCTTCGTGATATTCGTCCCTTGACGACCTCGAAAAGGTTTTTCTGGCTATTTTAGTACTTATCTCACCTAGAAACTTGATTTTCATGGCTCTTTTTGAGTTTGGCCTTGAAACCGTTTTTCACGGGCGATTTTCTGTCGATTTTTGTAATTATCTGACCTTGAAAGTTGATTTTCAAGGCCCTTTTTGAGCTTTTGTGCTTGAAACCGTTTTTACGGGCGATTTTCGTAATTACATGACCTTGAAACTTGATTTACAGGACTCTCTTGTAAACTTTTGACTTTGAAACCGTTTTTCATGAGTTTTCTGGCGATTTTCGTATTCATATGACCTTGAAACTTGAATTTCAAGGCTACTTTATGAGCTTTTGACTTTAAAACTGTTTGTCAAAGGTTTTCTGGCGATTTTCGTAGTTACATGACCTTGAAACTTGATTTTCAAGGCTCTTTTGTGAACTTTTGACCTTGAAACCGTTTTCAGGGGTTTTCTGGCGATTTTCGTATTTATTTGACCTTGAAAAGTTTTTAAGGAAATTTTAGGAATTATTTGACCTTGAAATAATTTTTTTCATTGTCATTTTTGCAATTTAAAGTTTCTATTTTCAATTTTATTTTCGTGTTTTTGACGATTGTTTGACCTTGAAACTAGGTTTTCCAGGTTATTCCGGGAATCCTAAAAATTATTTGACCTTGAAACTGGATTTTCAAGGTTTTTTTAGGGAATTTTAGAAATTATTTGACCTTGAAATAATTTTTTTCATGGTAATTTTGGCAATTTAAAATTTCGATTTTCAAGGTTATTTTGGTGTTTTTGACGATTTTTTGACCTTGAAACAAGGTTTTCAAGGTTATTCCAGGAATTCTAGAAATTATTTCACCTTGAAACTACATGCTCAAATTCCGGGAATTCTAGAAATTATTTGACCATGAAACTAGATGTTCAAGGTTTTTTCGGAATTCTAGAAATTGTTTGACTTTGAAACTAGATTTTCAAGGTTTTTAGGGAATTTTAGAAATTATTTGACCTTGAAAATAATTTTTTTCATGGTCATTTTGGCAATTTAAAATTTCGATTTTCAAGGTTATTTTGGTGTTTTTGACGATTTTTTGACCTTGAAACAAGGCTTTCAAGGTTATTCCGGGATTCTAGAAATTATTTGACCTTGAAACTAGATGTTCAAGGTTTTTTTCGGAATTCTAGAAATTGTTTGACTTTGAAACTGGATTTTCAAGGTTTTTAGGGAATTTTAGAAATTATTTGACCTTGAAATTATTTCTTTATGGTCATTTTGGCAATTTAAAATTTCCATTATCAAGGTTATTTAGTTGTTTTTGACGATAGTTTGACCTTGAAACTAGATTTTCAAGGTTTTTTAGGGAATTTTGATATTACTTGACCTTGAATCTAGATTTTCAAATTTATTTTGGAATATTTAAAGATTATTTGACCTTGAACCTTGAAAACGCTTGTTCAGCACTCGAAGACGAATCGCTTGACAGGTTACTCGGTGGGTCTACGAGCATTTTTAGAAAACGCGAAATATTGTGAAATATGTCGAAATTCTTATTCAGCACTCGAAGACGAGTCATTTGACAGGTTACTCGATGGGTCTACGAGCATTTTTAGAAAAAGCAAAATATTGTGAAATATGTCGAAATTCGTATTCAGCACTCGAAAACGAGTCGTTTGACAGGTTACTCGATGGGTCTACGAGCAGTTTTAGAAAACTCGAAATATTGTGAAATATGTCGAAATTGTTATTCAGCACTCGAAGACGAGTCGTTTGACAGGTTACTCGATGGGTCTACGAGCATTTTTAGAAAACGCAAAATATTGTGAAATATGTCGATATTCTTATTCAGCACTCGAAGACGAGTCGTTTGACAGGTTACTCGATGGGTCTACGAGCATTTTTGGAAAACTCGAAATATTGTGAAATATGTCGAAATTATTATTCAGCACTCGAAGACGAGTCGTTTGACAGGTTACTCGATGGGTCTACGAGCATTTTTGAAAACTCGAAATATTGTGAAATAAAAATATTTACAGAATAAGTACAAAATAGGAACAAAATAAGGACAAAATAAGGAAATAACAAGGACAAAATATATAGAAAATAAGTACAAAATAGTGACACAATAAGGCGAAAATATCACCCAAAACAAAGTCAAAATAAGGACAAAATAAGGAAATAACAAAAAAAAATGGGGTGAAAATAACACCAATACAAGTTTAAAATAAGAACAAAATAAGGAAATAACAAGGACGAAATATGTACAAAATAAATACAAAATAGGGACACAATAAGGAGAAAATAAGGCCAAAACAAGTTCAAAATAAGAACAGAATAAGGAAATAACAAGGTCAAAATTTGTACAAAATAAATACAAAATAGGGACAAAATAAGGGGAAAATAAGGCCAAAACAAGGTCAAAATAACGAAAAAATAAGGAAATAATAAAGACAAAATATGAACAGAACATGGACAAAAGAAGGACAAAATATTTAATTTCTCCTGCAAATAAACTGCTTGCTCCAATTCTGCTTAGTTGCAGACATTATAACTCATAACGTTGTTGCCAGCTTGATGGAATATTAAATATTAAATATTAAATATTAAATATTAAATATTAAATATTAAATATTAAATATTAAATATTAAATATTAAATATTAAATATTAAATATTAAACATTAAACATTAAATATTAAATATTAAATATTAAATATTAAATATTAAATATTAAATATTAAATATTAAATATTAAATATTAAATATCAAATATCAAATATTAAATATTAAATATTAAATATTAAATATTAAATATTAAATATTAAATATTAAATATTAAATATTAAATATTAAATATTAAATATTAAATATTAAATATTAAATATTAAATATTAAATATTAAATATTAAATATTAAATATTAAATATTAAATATTAAATATTAAATATTAAATATTAAATATTAAATATTAAATATTAAATATTAAATATTAAATATTAAATATTAAATATTAAATATTAAATATTAAATATTAAATATTAAATATTAAATATTAAATATTAAATATTAAATATTAAATATTAAATATTAAATATTAAATATTAAATATTAAATATTAAATATTAAATATTAAATATTAAATATTAAATATTAAATATTAAATATTAAATATTAAATATTAAATATTAAATATTAAATATTAAATATTAAATATTAAATATTAAATATTAAATATTAAATATTAAATATTAAATATTAAATATTAAATATTAAATATTAAATATTAAATATTAAATATTAAATATTAAATATTAAATATTAAATATTAAATATTAAATATTAAATATTAAATATTAAATATTAAATATTAAATATTAAATATTAAATATTAAATATTAAATATTAAATATTAAATATTAAATATTAAATATTAAATATTAAATATTAAATATTAAATATTAAATATTAAATATTAAATATTAAATATTAAATATTAAATATTAAATATTAAATATTAAATATTAAATATTAAATATTAAATATTAAATATTAAATATTAAATATTAAATATTAAATATTAAATATTAAATATTAAATATTAAATATTAAATATTAAATATTAAATATTAAATATTAAATATTAAATATTAAATATTAAATATTAAATATTAAATATTAAATATTAAATATTAAATATTAAATATTAAATATTAAATATTAAATATTAAATATTAAATATTAAATATTAAATATTAAATATTAAATATTAAATATTAAATATTAAATATTAAATATTAAATATTAAATATTAAATATTAAATATTAAATATTAAATATTAAATATTAAATATTAAATATTAAATATTAAATATTAAATATTAAATATTAAATATTAAATATTAAATATTAAATATTAAATATTAAATATTAAATATTAAATATTAAATATTAAATATTAAATATTAAATATTAAATATTAAATATTAAATATTAAATATTAAATATTAAATATTAAATATTAAATATTAAATATTAAATATTAAATATTAAATATTAAATATTAAATATTAAATATTAAATATTAAATATTAAATATTAAATATTAAATATTAAATATTAAATATTAAATATTAAATATTAAATATTAAATATTAAATATTAAATATTAAATATTAAATATTAAATATTAAATATTAAATATTAAATATTAAATATTAAATATTAAATATTAAATATTAAATATTAAATATTAAATATTAAATATTAAATATTAAATATTAAATATTAAATATTAAATATTAAATATTAAATATTAAATTATAGATCCTGCTATCATTGTTGCGTCTTTTCATGGAGCGCACAATTTGGCGTCCAACAGATCCAAAGGAGATAACGTGAAAACGATTGAAGTATATTAATCTCCATGTAATGGCCATTCTAGAAATCGGTCAGAATTTTTGTTATCATGAATTTTTCGAAATTCACTTTCTTACAGGTTACATACAATCGTGCGTCCTTTCATATAGTGCACCATTGTGCGTCCTGATGAGTATATTTTTTCCACGTTACTATCAATTTGGCGTCCGGTATATTCGGAAAGTTTCATATGCTTATCAATTCTGCATCCGACATTGTTGCCATGCTGTAAATACATAATCGTTTGTTAAATTTGGAATAAAACGGTTTCATATAAATTAAATTTATTTATTTATTTAAATATATTTAAAGTAGCTTTTAAAGAACAATCAGGTTACACATTAAGTAAATAAGATGTCATATTCTATTGTAAGAAAGAGATTAAGAAATGAGTACATAGTTAATTTATATTTATTATTTACACAATTCGCAACGCAATTTACAAGTTGTCGCTTTAATGATGATGTTTGGAAATAACTAAAGAAATATCATTCAAACAAAAACGTATTATCAATATGGTACATTTTGTAACACAAAGCTGTAAATTTAAATCGTAATTGAGTTATTTTACCGACACCTTTTAGTGTACATATTCTGTACGAAAACTTTCACTTTTGGCCATGATTTATTATGTAATACATCAGGATGCTGTGCTATCAAATTTTCACAATCATACCTTTTCGGAGATATCCTTCTTCGTATATGACCCTCGAAGGAATTAATGACCAGATCTTTTTGCTCTCTTGTCCACCTCACCAACTCTCGTTTCTTCTTTGATATGGTTACATTTCTTTCTACCTTTTCGTTCTTACTCTGCTTTACAGGAGCATTCGTGATGTTATAGCTGAGTACGTCAGAATCCCCGTCGGCTTCTTCAGTTTCTTCAATATCATCTTCCAATAAGTTATCGTCCATGTTGACTTCGATTTCGTCCAGAGCTTTACCTTTGTACTGCCCAGCTGTTCCTTTTTCCATTAAGAGTAACAGCTTGGATATTTTTGCAGTTTGGTAAACATCGTCGGGCAGTCTGTAAGAATCTTTATGGACACCAGGCGTATGTCCCATGAAAGTGGCAAGTTGCTCTATTTCACCTTCGTTCATGTTAAATATTTGCGCAAGTGTCGCTAAATGTTTTCGGAGACGAGTACATGTAATAGCAGAAGGATTTTGTGCCCCACAAGCTCTTGCATGTTTATCCAAAACTTTATAGCCGCTAATTGGTGTTTTAAAATTTGGCTTTCCGAACATATACGGATTATCAGATGGAACAAATTTGGATCTTACCTCTACTAATTTTTGTATATGTTTTTGAACATCGCTACTAAATAAAACTGGAACACCTCTCCCCCTTTTCCCCCTGATAACTACACGTTTAAAATTTTTTATCAAAATTTTCTCGGTGGGCGATACTGCATCGCTGAATTCTCCATAATTTTGTTTATTATTGCCAGCCGTCTGGTATGTGTGTACAGTCATTCGCTGCAATTCGCCAGGACGTTTACGATTAAGTAAAACGACTCTACAAAAAATAGATTCTAAAAGAGTTTTATAGGAACGTGCATCCTTCACATTGCTGGAAAGTCTGGATACCGCATCATCTGCAATCGTTATTAGATATTGTTTAAGCAATTTTAAATCACTGGCTAGTGGAATAATAGTAACTTTGTTCCACTTATTTAAGTTCAAATCACTACTAGCTTGACTGGAAACATCAAATCTCCAATTTGTTGTAAATAAATGAATCATTGTTTTAAGTTTAGCTTCCGCTTCAGCAGATTCAATCGTTGCGTAAACATCTTTTCTCTTTGCTGCAAAAGTAATTGCAATATCACAACATTGTTTTAATGACGTTGCAATATTGATCGCGAAACTTGGAACACCATAACGGTCTTTTTCTGTATCGTATTTTGCAATTACTTTGGTGGCTTCAACAAACAAGTCAAAATACTGGGGTTGCAAGGCTTGAAACATGGTATGTATCGTTGGTTCCTTATTTTTAATTTCTAGTAATATTTTGGATAATTCTCTCATTTTCCGGGAGGCGACATTTACAAAATGTGTTTCCCTGTGAACTTTAATATATCTGCTTCCAAAGGCACAAATTAATTTATCCCGTTTTGCTTCCAGTGATATTTTGTCAGCCCTCATTCTTGGAAACACTAATTGTTTTAACTGGGGATCAACTTTAATGTGCGACACCAATTGGTTTTGACCTTCCACTTGAGAACTGGTACCTTTAGTAGGTATTTGTAAACACAGTTTTCTGTGGCGGTATAAGTGTTTCGAGGAATAAAATCCAAGACAATTGCTGCATGGCAAAAACGTTTGACTTGGCATAACTGACTTTTTGACAGGCTTGAAACATTCGTTCGCGTTTTTCAAATAGTTTCCCCTCTTTCGAAGCAACGTAATGAGTTTCTTCCTTTCTTTACTTGCAGTTGGCTTCGACATAATTTCTTGAATTTCGAGTTCCAGCGGATGGTTCCGTATAATGTGTCGTGCAAAATTTAAGACTTCCGTTTCGCAAAAATAACAAAAATCAGGCTTTCTCAACGTTTTTCTTTTACGCGAGGTTTGCGTTTCTTGACAATTTCTTGGAGTGTCTATATCTACACATTCTACACTTGTCGGTAACGTTTTTCTACTTGTGTGAGGAGTCAGGGTTTCGCTTTCTTCACTAGGGGCAGAAGATGTTGCGTCAGCGTCCTGCTGAGAAAGAAATGTCCACGATGTTTTTTTCTTTCGTTTCCCACGTATGTCGCTGTCCGGAGAATACAGAGGATCTACATCAGAATCATAAAATTCTGAATCATCGGAATTATTTTCTATATATTTTGTCCTTGTTATTTCCTTATTTTGTCCTTATTTTGTTCCTATTTTGTACTTATTCTGTAAATATTTTTATTTCACAATATTTCGAGTTTTCAAAAATGCTCGTAGACCCATCGAGTAACCTGTCAAACGACTCGTCTTCGAGTGCTGAATAATAATTTCGACATATTTCACAATATTTCGAGTTTTCCAAAAATGCTCGTAGACCCATCGAGTAACCTGTCAAACGACTCGTCTTCGAGTGCTGAATAAGAATATCGACATATTTCACAATATTTTGCGTTTTCTAAAAATGCTCGTAGACCCATCGAGTAACCTGTCAAACGACTCGTCTTCGAGTGCTGAATAACAATTTCGACATATTTCACAATATTTCGAGTTTTCTAAAACTGCTCGTAGACCCATCGAGTAACCTGTCAAACGACTCGTTTTCGAGTGCTGAATACGAATTTCGACATATTTCACAATATTTTGCTTTTTCTAAAAATGCTCGTAGACCCATCGAGTAACCTGTCAAATGACTCGTCTTCGAGTGCTGAATAAGAATTTCGACATATTTCACAATATTTCGCGTTTTCTAAAAATGCTCGTAGACCCACCGAGTAACCTGTCAAGCGATTCGTCTTCGAGTGCTGAACAAGCGTTTTCAAGGTTCAAGGTCAAATAATCTTTAAATATTCCAAAATAAATTTGAAAATCTAGATTCAAGGTCAAGTAATATCAAAATTCCCTAAAAAACCTTGAAAATCTAGTTTCAAGGTCAAACTATCGTCAAAAACAACTAAATAACCTTGATAATGGAAATTTTAAATTGCCAAAATGACCATAAAGAAATAATTTCAAGGTCAAATAATTTCTAAAATTCCCTAAAAACCTTGAAAATCCAGTTTCAAAGTCAAACAATTTCTAGAATTCCGAAAAAAACCTTGAACATCTAGTTTCAAGGTCAAATAATTTCTAGAATCCCGGAATAACCTTGAAAGCCTTGTTTCAAGGTCAAAAAATCGTCAAAAACACCAAAATAACCTTGAAAATCGAAATTTTAAATTGCCAAAATGACCATGAAAAAAATTATTTTCAAGGTCAAATAATTTCTAAAATTCCCTAAAAACCTTGAAAATCTAGTTTCAAAGTCAAACAATTTCTAGAATTCCGAAAAAACCTTGAACATCTAGTTTCATGGTCAAATAATTTCTAGAATTCCCGGAATTTGAGCATGTAGTTTCAAGGTGAAATAATTTCTAGAATTCCTGGAATAACCTTGAAAACCTTGTTTCAAGGTCAAAAAATCGTCAAAAACACCAAAATAACCTTGAAAATCGAAATTTTAAATTGCCAAAATTACCATGAAAAAAATTATTTCAAGGTCAAATAATTTCTAAAATTCCCTAAAAAAACCTTGAAAATCCAGTTTCAAGGTCAAATAATTTTTAGGATTCCCGGAATAACCTGGAAAACCTAGTTTCAAGGTCAAACAATCGTCAAAAACACGAAAATAAAATTGAAAATAGAAACTTTAAATTGCAAAAATGACAATGAAAAAAATTATTTCAAGGTCAAATAATTCCTAAAATTTCCTTAAAAACTTTTCAAGGTCAAATAAATACGAAAATCGCCAGAAAACCCCTGAAAACGGTTTCAAGGTCAAAAGTTCACAAAAGAGCCTTGAAAATCAAGTTTCAAGGTCATGTAACTACGAAAATCGCCAGAAAACCTTTGACAAACAGTTTTAAAGTCAAAAGCTCATAAAGTAGCCTTGAAATTCAAGTTTCAAGGTCATATGAATACGAAAATCGCCAGAAAACTCATGAAAAACGGTTTCAAAGTCAAAAGTTTACAAGAGAGTCCTGTAAATCAAGTTTCAAGGTCATGTAATTACGAAAATCGCCCGTAAAAACGGTTTCAAGCACAAAAGCTCAAAAAGGGCCTTGAAAATCAACTTTCAAGGTCAGATAATTACAAAAATCGACAGAAAATCGCCCGTGAAAAACGGTTTCAAGGCCAAACTCAAAAAGAGCCATGAAAATCAAGTTTCTAGGTGAGATAAGTACTAAAATAGCCAGAAAAACCTTTTCGAGGTCGTCAAGGGACGAATATCACGAAGAATCATGCAACGGTCACCGCCCATACCTCACTCGGTGCTCCCCCTATGCTCGGGCTCCTCATGGCCTAAAATGGGACACTCGGCATTCGGATGCCCCCAGACGGTCGCCCTGCGCTAAAAATCCTCCGAAAGTTGCTTTTCTGATGGCGCCGGTCTAAGGACATATGCGCATATGCGCAAGCACGGGCCTGCGGAAAAAGGCGCGTACGATTGAGGGCGTCCGGAGTCATAAAAAGCCGAGTAGGAACTCCGAAGGTTCCTTGCTTGTGGGCGTAGGTGTGAGGGGAAGGCGCGCACAATCGCGGGCGCAAGCCTGAGGAGGAGGCCGCCTACGAAGGCGGGGGCCGGCCCGAGGACGGGGCGCGGGCCTGCTGAGACACCACGTGCCAAGCCTAGCAGAAGCCCCCCGGAGGGGTAACTTCTTTTTTTTTTTTTCTAAGTCCAATAGCTTAGGATTGTCTCCTCTATCCTCCAACGCGCCCTCGACGCTCTAGCGAGCTGTCGTTTTTAAAAAAAAAAAAATTCGACTTGGTCCTATCGCCTCGCCGTTCGAGCACCTACCAGCACCACCCCCGACCATGCCGACGCTGGTACTTCGAACCCCCCCTCCCCTCCGAAACGCACGGGCGAGCGGGTGCAAAGTTACGACAGCACGGGAGGAGGAAACTTTGTTAACGAAAAAGATGCAGCTCGTCACCCGAGTCGTTTGACAGGTTACTCGATGGCTCTACGATAATTTTTAGAAAACGCAAAAAGTTGCGTAATATGTTGAAATTCTTGTTCAGCACTCGAAAACGAGTCATTTGACAGGTTACTCTATGGGTCTGCGAGGATTTTCAGAAAAAGGGAAATATGTGAAAATGTGAAATATGTTGTTATTTTTGAGCAGCACGCGAAGGCGGGTTGTTTGACAGGTTAGTCGATGGCTATACTACAAGTATTTTTTGAAAAAATGAAAAATCGTGAAATATGTTGAAATTTTTGTTCAGTACTCGAAAACGAGTCGTTTGACAGGTTATTCGATGGCTCTACGAGTATTTTTAGATAACGCGAAAAGTTGTGAAATATGTTGAAAATTACGATAAATCTTGGTAATCACTATGAATAAAATTAAATAATTACGAACCTTAATTAAAAAAGCAGTTCTCTTGTAGAAAATACCTAACCGCAGCACGTTAGGCTAATCCTCGAAACAACCATACACTTTTAGCGCACAGTATACCCTTAACAGCTTAGAAACAAAGCGAAACTGACATAAATTTCATTGGAGCTCCCTGAAATTAGAACGACACAATGTGGTGCAATAGCACTACCGATATGCAATAATACAGTGTATCCCTAGAGAATCTTTAATGCTTAAATCTCACTCACATTTTCAGTGTTTTTTACAATTCCTTTTCCAGTTTCAAGTTCTACTCGATGTTTCTACGAGAATTTTTAGAAAAAGCGAAATAATGTGAAATAAGTCGAAATTCTCATTCACGACTCGAAGGCGAGTTGTTTGACAGGTTACGCGATGGGTCCACGAGCACTTTTAGAGAACCCGAAATATTGCGAAATATGTCGAAATTCTTATTCAGCACTCGAAGACGAATCGTTTGACAGGTTACTCGATGGGTCTACGAGCATTTTTAGAAAACGCAAAATATTGTGAAATATGTCGAAATTCTTATTCAGCACTCGAAGACGAGTCGTTTGACAGGTTACTCGATGGGTCTACGAGCATTTTTAGAAAACTCGAAATATTGTGAAATATGTCGAAATTCTTATTCAGCACTCGAAGACGAGTCGTTTGACAGGTTAGTCGATGGGTCTACGAGCATTTTTAGAAAACGCAAAATATTTTGAAATATGTCGAAATTCTTATTCAGCACTCGAAGAGGAGTCGTTTGACAGGTTACTCGATGGGTCTACGAGCATTTTTAGAAAACTCGAAATATTGTGAAATATGTCGAAATTCTTATTCAGCACTCGAAGACGAGTCGTTTGACAGGTTAGTCGATGGGTCTACGAGCATTTTTAGAAAACGCAAAATATTTTGAAATATGTCGAAATTCTTATTCAGCACTCGAAGACGAGTCGTTTGACAGGTTACTCGATGGGTCTACGAGCATTTTTAGAAAACGCAAAATATTGTGAAATATGTCGAAATTCTTATTCAGCACTCGAAGACGAGTCGTTTGACAGGTTACTCGATGGGTCTACGAGCATTTTTAGAAAACTCGAAATATTGTGAAATATGTCGAAATTCTTATTCAGCACTCGAAGACGAGTCGTTTGACAGGTTACTCGATGGGTCTACGAGCATTTTTAGAAAACTCGAAATATTGTGAAAAAATATTTTCAGAATAAGTACAAAATAGGAACAAAATAAGGACAAAATAAGGAAATAACAAGGACAAAATATATAGAAAATAAGTACAAAATAGTAACAAAATAAGGCGAAAATATCACCCAAAACAAAGTCAAAATATGGACAATATAAGGAAATAACAAAGACAAAATGGGATGAAAATAACACCAATACAAGTTTAAAATAAGAACAAAATAAGGAAATAACAAGGACGAAATATGTACAAAATAAATACAAAATAGGGACACAATAAGGAGAAAATAAGGCCAAAACAAGTTCAAAATATGAACAAAATAAGGAAATAACAAGGTCAAAATATGTACAAAATGAATACAAAATTGGGACAAAATAAGGAGCAAATAAGGCCAAAACAAGTACAAAATAAGAACAAAATAAGGAAATAACAAGGTCAAAATATGTACAAAATAAATTTAAAATAGGGACAAAATAAGGAGAAAATAAGGCCAAAACAAAGTCAAAATAACGAAAAAATAAGGAAATAATAAAGACAAAATATGAACAGAACATGTACAAAAGAAGGACAAAATATTTAATTTCTCCTGCAAATAAACTGCTTGCTCCAATTCTGCTTAGTTGCAGACATTATAACTCATAACGATGTTGCCAGCTTGATGGACGCAAAACCGTATGCCAAATGAAAAAAAGTATTCGCGAAATGAATATTATAAGCGCCAAAAGCGGAATTTTGATGAACTGAAAATATCCTAAAGTTTTCATATCACTATCAATTCTGCGTCCACTTTATGTGCCCATATTTCCTTAGCCATACGTTCTAGACTAAAAATTATCAAAGATATACGTCGCCCAGAGTAAATATAACTCCGTAAACTTCGAAAACATTTTTTAAAATTAACATTTTTGAAATAACATGGAAAAACTATTCTGCGTCCGATATACGGACGCA
>CAUJBB010000128.1:30000-43770 GCA_963082805.1 Hemicrepidius hirtus | reverse complement strand
GTATGTAGGTATGTAGGTATGTAGGTATGTAGGTATGTAGGTATGTAGGTATGTAGGTATGTAGGTATGTAGGTATGTAGGTATGTAGGTATGTAGGTATGTAGGTATGCAGGTATGGAGGTATGTAGGTATGTAGGTATGTAGGTATGTAGGTATGGAGGTATGTAGGTATGTAGGTATGTAGGTATGTAGGTATGTATGTATGTAGGTATGTAGGTATGTATGTATGTAGGTATGTAGGTATGTAGGTATGTATGTATGTAGGTATGTAGGTATGTATGTATGTAGGTATGTAGGTATGTATGTATGTATATATGTAGGTATGTAGGTATGTATGTATGTAGGTATGTAGGTATCTAGGTATGTAGGTATGTAGGTATGTAGGCATGTAGGTATGTAGGTATGTAGGTATTTAGGTATGTAGGTATGTAGGTATGTAGGTATGTAGGTATGTAGGCATGTAGGTATGTAGGTATGTAGGCATGTAGGTATGTAGGTATGTAGGCATGTAGGTATGTAGGTATGTAGGCATGTAGGTATGTATGTATGTAGGTATGTAGGAATGTATGTATGTAGGTATGTAGGTATGTATGTATGTAGGTATGTATGTATGTAGGTATGTAGGTATGTATGTATGCAGGTATGTAGGTATGTAGGTATGTAGGTATGTATGTATGTAGGTATGTAGGTATGTATGTATGTAGGTATGTAAGTATGTAGGTATGTAGGTATGTATGTATGTAGGTATGTAGGTATGTATGTATGTAGGTATGTATGTATGTATGTATGTAGGTATGTATGTATGTAGGTATGTATGTATGTAGGTATGTAGGTATGTATGTATGTAGGTATGTAGGTATGTATGTATGTAGGTATGTATGTATGTAGGTATGTAGGTATGTATGTATGTAGGTATATAGGTATGTAGGTATGTAGGTATGTAGGTATGTAGGTATGTAGGTATGTAGGTATGTAGGTATGTAGGTATGTAGGTATGTAGGTATGTAGGTTTGTAGGTATGTAGGTATGTAGGTATGTAGGTATGTAGGTATGTAGGTATGTAGGTATGTAGGTATGTAGGTATGTAGGTATATAGGTATGTAGGTATGTAGGTATGTAGGTATGTAGGTATGTAGGTATGTAGGTATGTAGGTATGTAGGTATGTAGGTATGTAGGTATGTAGGTATGTAGGTATGTAGGTATGTAGGTATGTAGGTATGTAGGTACCTAGGTATGTAAGTATGTAGGTATGTAGGTATGTAGGTATGTAGGTATGTAGGTATGTAGGTATGTAGGTATGTAGGTATGTAGGCATGTAGGTATGTAGGTATGTAGGCATGTAGGTATGTAGGTATGTAGGTATGTAGGTATGTAGGTATGTAGGTATGTAGGTATGTAGGTATGTAGGTATGTAGGTATGCAGGTATGTAGGTATGTAGGTATGTAGGTATGTAGGTATGTAGGTATGTAGGTATGTAGGCATGTAGGTATGTAGGTATGTAGGCATGTAGGTATGTAGGTATGTAGGCATGTAGGTATGTAGGTATGTAGGCATGTAGGTATGTAGGTATGTAGGTATGTAGGTAGGTATGTATGTAGGTATGTAGGTATGTATGTATGTAGGTATGTAGGTATGTATGTATGTATGTATGTAGGTATGTATGTATGTAGGTATGTAGGTATGTATGTATGTAGGTATGTAGGTATGTATGTATGTATGTATGTAGGTATGTAGGTGTGTATGTATGTAGGTATTAGGTATCTAGGTATGTAGGTATGTAGGTATGTAGGCATGTAGGTATGTAGGTATGAAGGTATGTAGGTGTGTAGGTATGTAGGTATGTAGGTATGTAGGTATGTAGGTATGTAGGTATGTAGGTATGTAGGTATGTAGGTATGTAGGTATGTAGGTATGTAGGTATGTAGGTATGTAGGTATGTAGGTATGTAGGTATGTAGGTATGTAGGTATGTAGGTATGTAGGTATGTAGGTAGGTAGGTACGTAGGTATGTAGGTATGTAGGTATGTAGGTATGTAGGTATGTAGGTATGTAGGAATGTAGGTATGTAGGTATGTAGGTATGTAGGTATGTAGGTATGTAGGTATGTAGGTATGTAGGCATGTAGGTATGTAGGTATGTAGGTATGTAGGTATGTAGGTATGTAGGTATGTAGGTATGTAGGTATGTAGGTATGTAGGTATGTAGGTATGTAGGTATGTAGGTATGTAGGTATGTAGGTATGTAAGTATGTAGGCATGTAGGTATGTAGGCATGTAGGCATGTAGGTATGTAGGTATGTAGGTATGTAGGTATGTAGGTATGTAGGTATGTAGGTATGTAGGTATGTAGGTATGTAGGTATGTAGGTATGTAGGTATGTAGGTATGTAGGTATGTAGGTATGTAGGTATGTAGGTATGTAGGTATGTAGGTATGTAGGTATGTAGGTATGTAGGTATGTAGGTATGTAGGTATGTAGGTATGTAGGTATGTAGGTATGTAGGTATGTAGGTATGTAGGTATCTAGGTATGTAAGTATGTAGGTATGTAGGTATGTAGGTATGTAGGTATGTAGGTATGTAGGTATGTAGGTATGTAGGTGTGTAGGTATGTAGGTATGTAGGCATGTAGGTATGTAGGTATGTAGGCATGTAGGTATGTAGGTATGTAGGTATGTAGGTTTGTAGGTATGTAGGTATGTAGGTATGTAGGTATGTAGGTATGCAGGTATGTAGGTATGTAGGTATGTAGGTATGTAGGTATGTAGGTATGTAGGTATGTAGGTATGTAGGTATGTAGGTATGTAGGTATGTATGTATGTAGGTATGTAGGTATGTATGTATGTAGGTATGTAGGTATGTATGTATGTAGGTATGTAGGTATGTATGTATGTAGGTATGTATGTATGTAGGTATGTAGGTATGTATGTAAGCAGGTATGTAGGTATGTATGTATGTAGGTATGTAGGTATGTATGTATGTAGGTATGTAGGTATGTAGGTATGTAGGTATGTAGGTATGTAGGTATGTAGGTATGTATGTATGTAGGTATGTAGGTATGTATGTGTGTAGGTATGTAGGTATGTATGTATGTTGGTATGTAGGTATGTAGGTATGTAGGTATGTAGGCATGTAGGTATGTAGGTATGTAGGTATGTAGGTATGTAGGTATGTAGGTATGTAGGTATGTAGGTATGTAGGTATGTAGGTATGTAGGTATGTAGGTATGTAGGCATGTAGGTACGTAGGTATGTAGGTATGTAGGTATGTAGGTATGTAGGTATGTAGGTATGTAGGTATGTAGGTATGTAGGTATGTAGGTATGTAGGTATGTAGGTATGTAGGTATGTAGGTATGTAGGTATGTAGGTATGTAGGTATGTAGGTATGTAGGTATGTAGGTATGTAGGTATGTAGGTATGTAGGTATGTAGGTATGTAGGTATGTAGGTATGTAGGCATGTAGGTATGTAGGTATGTAGGTATGTAGGTATGTAGGTATGTAGGTATGTAGGTATGTAGGTATGTAGGAATGTAGGTATGTAAGTATGTAGGCATGTAGGTATGTAGGTATGTAGGCATGTAGGTATGTAGGTATGTAGGTATGTAGGTATGTAGGTATGTAGGTATGTAGGTATGTAGGTATGTAGGTATGTAGGTATGTAGGTATGTAGGTATGTAGGTATGTAGGTATGTAGGTATGTAGGTATGTAGGTATGTAGGTATGTAGGTATCTAGGTATGTAAGTATGTAGGTATGTAGGTATGTAGGTATGTAGGTATGTAGGTATGTAGGTATGTAGGTATGTAGGCATGTAGGTATGTAGGTATGTAGGCATGTAGGTATGTAGGTATGTAGGTATGTAGGTATGTAGGTATGTAGGTATGTAGGTATGTAGGTATGTAGGTATGTAGGTATGCAGGTATGCAGGTATGCAGGTATGTAGGTATGTAGGTATGTAGGTATGTAGGTATGTAGGTATGTAGGTATGTAGGTATGTAGGTATGTAGGTATGTAGGTATGTAGGTATCTAGGTATGTAAGTATGTAGGTATGTAGGTATGTAGGTATGTAGGTATGTAGGTATGTAGGTATGTAGGCATGTAGGTATGTAGGTATGTAGGCATGTAGGTATGTAGGTATGTAGGTATGTAGGTATGTAGGTATGTAGGTATGTAGGTATGTAGGTATGTAGGTATGCAGGTATGTAGGTATGTAGGTATGTAGGTATGTAGGTATGTAGGTATGTAGGTATGTAGGCATGTAGGTATGTAGGTATGTAGGCATGTAGGTATGTAGGTATGTAGGCATGTAGGTATGTAGGTATGTAGGTATGTAGGCATGTAGGTATGTAGGTATGTAGGTATGTAGGTAGGTATGTATGTAGGTATGTAGGTATGTATGTATGTAGGTATGTAGGTATGTATGTATGTAGGTATGTAGGTATGTATGTATGTATGTATGTAGGTATGTATGTATGTAGGTATGTAGGTATGTATGTATGTAGGTATGTAGGTATGTATGTATGTATGTATGTATGTATGTAGGTATGTAGGTATGTATGTATGTAGGTATGTAGGTATCTAGGTATGTAGGTATGTAGGTATGTAGGCATGTAGGTATGTAGGTATGAAGGTATGTAGGTATGTAGGTATGTAGGTATGTAGGTATGTAGGTATGTAGGTATGTAGGTATGTAGGTATGTAGGTATGTAGGTATGTTGGTATGTAGGTATGTAGGTATGTAGGTATGTAGGTATGTAGGTATGTAGGTATGTAGGTATGTAGGTATGTAGGTATGTAGGTATGTAGGTATGTAGGTATATAGGTATGTAGGTACGTAGGTATGTAGGTATGTAGGTATGTAGGTATGTAGGTATGTAGGTATGTAGGTATGTAGGTATGTAGGTATGTAGGTATGTAGGTATGTAGGCATGTAGGTATGTAGGTATGTAGGCATGTAGGTATGTAGGTATGTAGGTATGTAGGTATGTAGGTATGTAGGTATGTAGGTATGTAGGTATGTAGGTATGCAGGTATGTAGGTATGTAGGTATGTAGGTATGTAGGTATGTAGGTATGTAGGTATGTAGGTATGTAGGCATGTAGGTATGTAGGTATGTAGGCATGTAGGTATGTAGGTATGTAGGCATGTAGGTATGTAGGTATGTAGGTATGTAGGCATGTAGGTATGTAGGTATGTAGGTATGTAGGTAGGTATGTATGTAGGTATGTAGGTATGTATGTATGTAGGTATGTAGGTATGTATGTATGTAGGTATGTAGGTATGTATGTATGTATGTATGTAGGTATGTATGTATGTAGGTATGTAGGTATGTATGTATGTAGGTATGTAGGTATGTATGTATGTATGTATGTATGTAGGTATGTAGGTATGTATGTATGTAGGTATGTAGGTATCTAGGTATGTAGGTATGTAGGTATGTAGGCATGTAGGTATGTAGGTATGAAGGTATGTAGGTATGTAGGTATGTAGGTATGTAGGTATGTAGGTATGTAGGTATGTAGGTATGTAGGTATGTAGGTATGTTGGTATGTAGGTATGTAGGTATGTAGGTATGTAGGTATGTAGGTATGTAGGTATGTAGGTATGTAGGTATGTAGGTATGTAGGTATGTAGGTATGTAGGTATATAGGTATGTAGGTACGTAGGTATGTAGGTATGTAGGTATGTAGGTATGTAGGTATGTAGGTATGTAGGTATGTAGGTATGTAAGTATGTAGGTATGTAGGTATGTAGGTATGTAGGTATGTAGGTATGTAGGTATGTAGGTATGTAGGTATGTAGGTATGTAGGTATGTAGGTGTGTATGTATGTAGGTATGTAGGTATGTATGTATGTAGGTATGTAGGTATGTATGTATGTAGGTATGTAGATATGTAGGTATGTAGGTATGTAGGTATGTAGGCATGTAGGCATGTAGGTATGTAGGTATGTAGGTATGTAGGTATGCAGGTATGTAGGTATGTAGGTATGTAGGTATGTAGGCATGTAGGTACGTAGGTATGTAGGTATGTAGGTATGTAGGTATGTAGGTATGTAGGTATGTAGGTATGTAGGTATGTAGGTATGTAGGTATGTAGGTATGTAGGTATGTAGGTATGTAGGTATGTAGGTATGCAGGTATGGAGGTATGTAGGTATGTAGGTATGTAGGTATGTAGGTATGTAGGTATGTAGGTATGTAGGTATGTAGGTATGTAGGTATGTAGGTATGTATGTATGTAGGTATGTAGGTATGTATGTATGTAGGTATGTAGGTATGTAGGTATGTATGTATGTAGGTATGTAGGTATGTATGTATGTAGGTATGTAGGTATGTATGTATGTATATATGTAGGTATGTAGGTATGTATGTATGTAGGTATGTAGGTATCTAGGTATGTAGGTATGTAGGTATGTAGGCATGTAGGTATGTAGGTATGTAGGTATGTAGGTATGTAGGTATGTAGGTATGTAGGTATGTAGGTATGTAGGCATGTAGGTATGTAGGTATGTAGGCATGTAGGTATGTAGGTATGTAGGCATGTAGGTATGTAGGTATGTAGGCATGTAGGTATGTATGTATGTAGGTATGTAGGTATGTATGTATGTAGGTATGTAGGTATGTATGTATGTAGGTATGTATGTATGTAGGTATGTAGGTATGTATGTATGCAGGTATGTAGGTATGTAGGTATGTAGGTATGTATGTATGTAGGTATGTAGGTATGTATGTATGTAGGTATGTATGTATGTAGGTATGTAGGTATGTATGTATGTAGGTATGTAGGTATGTATGTATGTAGGTATGTATGTATGTATGTATGTAGGTATGTATGTATGTAGGTATGTATGTATGTAGGTATGTAGGTATGTATGTATGTAGGTATGTAGGTATGTATGTATGTAGGTATGTATGTATGTAGGTATGTATGTATGTATGTATGTAGGTATGTATGTATGTAGGTATGTATGTATGTAGGTATGTAGGTATGTATGTATGTAGGTATGTAGGTATGTAGGTATGTATGTATGTAGGTATGTAGGTATGTAGGTATGTAGGTATGTAGGTATGTAGGTATGTATGTATGTAGGTATGTAGGTATGTAGGTATGTAGGCATGTAGGTATGTAGGTATGTAGGCATGTAGGTATGTAGGTATGTAGGTATGTAGGTATGTAGGCATGTAGGTATGTAGGTATGTAGGCATGTAGGTATGTAGGTATGTAGGCATGTAGGTATGTAGGTATGTAGGTATGTAGGTAGGTATGTATGTAGGTATGTAGGTATGTATGTATGTAGGTATGTAGGTATGTATGTATGTAGGTATGTAGGTATGTATGTATGTATGTATGTAGGTATGTATGTATGTAGGTATGTAGGTATCTAGGTATGTAGGTATGTAGGTATGTAGGCATGTAGGTATGTAGGTATGAAGGTATGTAGGTATGTAGGTATGTAGGTATGTAGGTATGTAGGTATGTAGGTATGTAGGTATGTAGGTATGTAGGTATGTAGGTATGTAGGTATGTAGGTATGTAGGTATGTAGGTATGTAGGTATGTAGGTATGTAGGTATGTAAGTATGTAGGCATGCAGGTATGTAGGTATGTAGGCATGTAGGTATGTAGGTATGTAGGTATGTAGGTATGTAGGTATGTAGGTATGTAGGTATGTAGGTATTTAGGTATGTAGGTATGTAGGTATGTAGGTATGTAGGTATGTAAGTATGTAGGCATGTAGGTATGTAGGTATGTAGGCATGTAGGTATGTAGGTATGTAGGTATGTAGGTATGTAGGTATGTAGGTATGTAGGTATGTAGGTATGTAGGTATGTAGGTATGTAGGTATGTAGGTATGTAGGTATGTAGGTATGTAGGTATGTAGGTATGTCGGTATGTAGGTATGTAGGTATGTAGGTATCTAGGTATGTAAGTATGTAGGTATGTAGGTATGTAGGTATGTAGGTATGTAGGTATGTAGGTGTGTAGGTATGTAGGTATGTAGGCATGTAGGTATGTAGGTATGTAGGCATGTAGGTATGTAGGTATGTAGGTATGTAGGTATGTTGGTATGTAGGTATGTAGGTATGTAGGTATGTAGGTATGCAGGTATGTAGGTATGTAGGTTTGTAGGTATGTAGGTATGTAGGTATGTAGGTATGTAGGTATGTAGGTATGTAGGTATGTAGGTATGTATGTATGTAGGTATGTAGGTATGTATGTATGTAGGTATGTAGGTATGTATGTATGTAGGTATGTAGGTATGTATGTATGTAGGTATGTATGTATGTAGGTATGTAGGTATGTATGTATGCAGGTATGTAGGTATGTATGTATGTAGGTATGTAGGTATGTATGTATGTAGGTATGTAGGTATGTAGGTATGTAGGTATGTAGGTATGTAGGTATGTAGGTATGTAAGTATGTATGTATGTAGGTATGTAGGTATGTATGTATGTAGGTATGTAGGTATGTATGTATGTTGGTATGTAGGTATGTAGGTATGTAGGTATGTAGGTATGTAGGCATGTAGGTATGTAGGTATGTAGGTATGTAGGTATGTAGGTATGTAGGTATGTAGGTATGTAGGCATGTAGGTATGTAGGTATGTAGGCATGTAGGTATGTAGGTATGTAGGCATGTAGGTATGTAGGTATGTAGGTATGTAGGCATGTAGGTATGTAGGTATGTAGGTATGTAGGTAGGTATGTATGTAGGTATGTAGGTATGTATGTATGTAGGTATGTAGGTATGTATGTATGTAGGTATGTAGGTATGTATGTATGTATGTATGTAGGTATGTATGTATGTAGGTATGTAGGTATGTATGTATGTAGGTATGTAGGTATGTATGTATGTATGTATGTATGTAGGTATGTAGGTATGTATGTATGTAGGTATGTAGGTATCTAGGTATGTAGGTATGTAGGTATGTAGGCATGTAGGTATGTAGGTATGAAGGTATGTAGGTATGTAGGTATGTAGGTATGTAGGTATGTAGGTATGTTGGTATGTAGGTATGTAGGTATGTAGGTATGTAGGTATGTAGGTATGTAGGTATGTAGGTATGTAGGTATGTAGGTATGTAGGTATGTAGGTATGTAGGTATATAGGTATGTAGGTACGTAGGTATGTAGGTATGTAGGTATGTAGGTATGTAGGTATGTAGGTATGTAGGTATGTAAGTATGTAGGTATGTAGGTATGTAGGTATGTAGGTATGTAGGTATGTAGGTATGTAGGTATGTAGGTATGTAGGTATGTAGGTATGTAGGTATGTATGTATGTAGGTATGTAGGTATGTATGTATGTAGGTATGTAGGTATGTATGTATGTAGGTATGTAGATATGTAGGTATGTAGGTATGTAGGTATGTAGGCATGTAGGTATGTAGGTATGTAGGTATGTAGGTATGTAGGTATGCAGGTATGTAGGTATGTAGGTATGTAGGTATGTAGGCATGTAGGTACGTAGGTACGTAGGTATGTAGGTATGTAGGTATGTAGGTATGTAGGTATGTAGGTATGTAGGTATGTAGGTATGTAGGTATGTAGGTATGTAGGTATGTAGGTATGTAGGTATGTAGGTATGTAGGTATGTAGGTATGTAGGTATGCAGGTATGGAGGTATGTAGGTATGCAGGTATGTAGGTATGTAGGTATGTAGGTATGTAGGTATGTAGGTATGTAGGTATGTAGGTATGTATGTATGTAGGTATGTATGTATGTATGTATGTAGGTATGTAGGTATGTAGGTATGTATGTATGTAGGTATGTAGGTATGTATGTATGTAGGTATGTAGGTATGTATGTATGTATATATGTAGGTATGTAGGTATGTATGTATGTACGTATGTAGGTATCTAGGTATGTAGGTATGTAGGTATGTAGGCATGTAGGTATGTAGGTATGTAGGTATGTAGGTATGTAGGTATGTAGGTATGTAGGTATGTAGGTATGTAGGCATGTAGGTATGTAGGTATGTAGGCATGTAGGTATGTAGGTATGTAGGCATGTAGGTATGTAGGTATGTAGGCATGTAGGTATGTATGTATGTAGGTATGTAGGTATGTATGTATGTAGGTATGTAGGTATGTATGTATGTAGGTATGTATGTATGTAGGTATGTAGGTATGTATGTATGCAGGTATGTAGGTATGTATGTATGTAGGTATGTAGGTATGTATGTATGTAGGTATGTAGGTATGTATGTATGTAGGTATATAGGTATGTAGGTATGTAGGTTTGTAGGTATGTAGGTATGTAGGTATGTAGGTATGTAGGTATGTAGGTATGTAGGTATGTAGGTATGTAGGTATGTAGGTATGTAGGTATATAGGTATGTAGGTATGTAGGTATGTAGGTATGTAGGTATGTAGGTATGTAGGTATGTAGGTATGTAGGTATGTAGGTATGTAGGTATGTAGGTATGTAGGTATGTAGGTATGTAGGTATGTAGGCATGTAGGTATGTAGGTATGTAGGCATGTAGGTATGTAGGTATGTAGGCATGTTGGTATGTAGGTATGTAGGCATGTAGGTATGTAGGTATGTAGGTATGTAGGTATGTAGGTATGTAGGTATGTAGGTATGTAGGTATGTAGGTATGTAGGTATGTAGGTATGTAGGTATGTAGGCATGTAGGTATGTAGGTATGTAGGCATGTAGGTATGTAGGTATGTAGGCATGTTGGTATGTAGGTATGTAGGCATGTAGGTATGTAGGTATGTATGTATGTAGGTATGTAGGTATGTATGTATGTAGGTATGTAGGTATGTAGGTATGTAGGCATGTAGGTATGTAGGTATGTAGGTATGTAGGCATGTAGGTATGTAGGTATGTAGGCATGTAGGTATGTAGGTATGTAGGCATGTAGGTATGTAGGTATGTAGGTATGTAGGTAGGTATGTATGTAGGTATGTAGGTATGTATGTATGTAGGTATGTAGGTATGTATGTATGTAGGTATGTAGGTATGTATGTATGTATGTATATAGGTATGTAGGTATGTAGGTATGTAGGTATCTAGGTATGTAGGTATGTATGTATGTAGGTATGTAGGTATGTATGTATGTAGGTATGTAGGTATGTATGTATGTATGTATATAGGTATGTAGGTATGTAGGTATGTAGGTATCTAGGTATGTAGGTATGTAGGTATGTAGGCATGTAGGTATGTAGGTATGAAGGTATGTAGGTATGTAGGTATGTAGGTATGTAGGTATGTAGGTATGTAGGTATGTAGGTATGTAGGTATGTAGGTATGTAGGTATGTAGGTATGTAGGTATGTAGGTATGTAGGTATGTAGGTACGTAGGTATGTAGGTATGTAGGTATGTAGGTATGTAGGTATGTAGGTATGTAGGTATGTAGGTATGTAGGTATGTAGGTATGTAGGTATGTAGGTATGTAGGTATGTAGGTATGTAGGTATGTAGGTATGTAGGTAGGTATGTATGTAGGTATGTAGGTATGTATGTATGTAGGTATGTAGGTATTTATGTATGTAGGTATGTAGGTATGTATGTATGTATGTATGTAGGTATGTATGTATGTAGGTATGTAGGTATGTATGTATGTAGGTATGTAGGTATGTATGTATGTATGTATGTATGTATGTAGGTATGTAGGTATGTATGTATGTAGGTATGTAGGTATCTAGGTATGTAGGTATGTAGGTATGTAGGCATGTAGGTATGTAATTATGAAGGTATGTAGGTATGTAGGTATGTAGGTATGTAGGTATGTAGGTATGTAGGTATGTAGGTATGTAGGTATGTAGGTATGTAGGTATGTAGGTATATAGGTATGTAGGTACGTAGGTATGTAGGTATGTAGGTATGTAGGTATGTAGGTATGTAGGTATGTAGGTATGTAAGTATGTAGGTATGTAGGTATGTAGGTATGTAGGTATGTAGGTATGTAGGTATGTAGGTATGCTGGTATGTAGGTATGTAGGTATGTAGGTATGTAGGTATGTATGTATGTAGGTATGTAGGTATGTATGTATGTAGGTATGTAGGTATGTATGTATGTAGGTATGTAGATATGTAGGTATGTAGGTATGTAGGTATGTAGGCATGTAGGTATGTAGGTATGTAGGTATGTAGGTATGTAGGTATGCAGGTATGTAGGTATGTAGGTATGTAGGTATGTAGGCATGTAGGTACGTAGGTACGTAGGTATGGTG
This sequence comes from Hemicrepidius hirtus, assembly GCA_963082805.1. Lineage (NCBI taxonomy): Eukaryota > Metazoa > Arthropoda > Insecta > Coleoptera > Elateridae > Hemicrepidius > Hemicrepidius hirtus. The sequence continues at coordinate 31,587 of CAUJBB010000128.1, read as the reverse complement.
GTATGTAGGTATGTAGGTATGTAGGTATGTAGGTATGTAGGTATGTAGGTATGTAGGTATGTAGGTATGTAGGTATGTAGGTATGTAGGTATGTAGGTATGTAGGTATGTAGGTATGCAGGTATGGAGGTATGTAGGTATGTAGGTATGTAGGTATGTAGGTATGTAGGTATGTAGGTATGTAGGTATGTAGGTATGTAGGTATGTAGGTATGTATGTATGTAGGTATGTATGTATGTATGTATGTAGGTATGTAGGTATGTAGGTATGTATGTATGTAGGTATGTAGGTATGTATGTATGTAGGTATGTAGGTATGTATGTATGTATATATGTAGGTATGTAGGTATGTATGTATGTAGGTATGTAGGTATCTAGGTAGGTATCTAGGTATGTAGGTATGTAGGTATGTAGGCATGTAGGTATGTAGGTATGTAGGTATGTAGGTATGTAGGTATGTAGGTATGTAGGTATGTAGGTATGTAGGCATGTAGGTATGTAGGTATGTAGGCATGTAGGTATGTAGGTATGTAGGCATGTAGGTATGTAGGTATGTAGGCATGTAGGTATGTATGTATGTAGGTATGTAGGTATGTATGTATGTAGGTATGTAGGTATGTATGTATGTAGGTATGTATGTATGTAGGTATGTAGGTATGTATGTATGCAGGTATGTAGGTATGTATGTATGTAGGTATGTAGGTATGTATGTATGTAGGTATGTAGGTATGTATGTATGTAGGTATATAGGTATGTAGGTATGTAAGTTTGTAGGTGTGTAGGTATGTAGGTATGTAGGTATGTAGGTATGTAGGTATGTAGGTATGTAGGTATGTAGGTATGTAGGTATGTAGGTATATAGGTATGTAGGTATGTAGGTATGTAGGTATGTAGGTATGTAGGTATGTAGGTATGTAGGTATGTAGGTATGTAGGTATGTAGGTATGTAGGTATGTAGGTATGTAGGTATGTAGGCATGTAGGTATGTAGGTATGTAGGCATGTAGGTATGTAGGTATGTAGGCATGTTGGTATGTAGGTATGTAGGCATGTAGGTATGTAGGTATGTAGGTATGTAGGTAGGTATGTATGTAGGTATGTAGGTATGTATGTATGTAGGTATGTAGGTATGTATGTATGTAGGTATGTAGGTATGTATGTATGTAGGTATGTAGGTATGTAGGTATGTAGGCATGTAGGTATGTAGGTATGTAGGTATGTAGGCATGTAGGTATGTAGGTATGTAGGCATGTAGGTATGTAGGTATGTAGGCATGTAGGTATGTAGGTATGTAGGTATGTAGGTAGGTATGTATGTAGGTATGTAGGTATGTATGTATGTAGGTATGTAGGTATGTATGTATGTAGGTATGTAGGTATGTATGTATGTATGTATATAGGTATGTAGGTATGTAGGTATGTAGGTATCTAGGTATGTAGGTATGTAGGTATGTAGGCATGTAGGTATGTAGGTATGAAGGTATGTAGGTATGTAGGTATGTAGGTATGTAGGTATGTAGGTATGTAGGTATGTAGGTATGTAGGTATGTAGGTATGTAGGTATGTAGGTATGTAGGTATGTAGGTATGTA
>CAUJBB010000128.1:15000-22500 GCA_963082805.1 Hemicrepidius hirtus | reverse complement strand
ATGTAGGTATGTAGGTATGTAGGTATGTAGGTATGTAGGTACTTAGGTATGTAGGTATGTAGGTATGTATGTATGTAGGTATGTAGGTATGTATGTATGTAGGTATGTAAGTATGTAGGTATGTATGTATGTAGGTATGTAGGTATGTATGTATGTAGGTATGTAGGTATGTATGTATGTATGTATGTAGGTATGTATGTAGGTATGTAGGTATGTATGTATGTAGGTATGTACGTATCTAGGTATGTAGGTATGTAGGTATGTAGGCATGTAGGTATGTAGGTATGTAGGTATGTAGGTATGTAGGTATGTAGGTATGTAGGTATGTAGGTATGTAGGTATGTAGGTATGTAGGTATGTAGGTATGTAGGTATGTAGGTATGTAGGTATGTAGGTATGTAGGTATGTAGGTATGTAGGTATGTAGGTATGTAGGTATGTAGGTATGTAGGCATGTAGGTATGTAGGTATGTAGGCATGTAGGTATGTAGGTATGTAGGCATGTAGGTATGTAGGTATGTAGGCATGTAGGTATGTAGGTATGTAGGTATGTAGGTAGGTATGTATGTAGGTATGTAGGTATGTATGTATGTAGGTATGTAGGTATGTAAGTATGTAGGTATGTAGGTATGTAGGTATGTATGTATGTAGGTATGTAGGTATGTAGGTATGTAGGCATGTAGGTATGTAGGTATGTAGGCATGTAGGTATGTAGGTATGTAGGCATGTAGGTATGTAGGTATGTAGGCATGTAGGTATGTAGGTATGTAGGTATGTAGGTATGTAGGTATGTAGGTATGTAGGTATGTAGGTATGTAGGTATGTAGGTATGTAGGTATGTAGGTATGTAGGTATGTAGGTATGTAGGTATGTAGGTATGTAGGTATGTAGGTATGTATGTATGTAGGTATGTATGTATGTATGTATGTAGGTATGTAGGTATGTATGTATGTAGGTATGTAGGTATGTATGTATGTAGGTATGTAGGTATGTAGGTATGTAGGTATGTAGGTATGTAGGTATGTAGGTATGTAGGTATGTAGGTATGTAGGTATGTAGGCATGTAGGTACGTAGGTATGTAGGTATGTAGGTATGTAGGTATGTAGGTATGTAGGTTATGTAGGTATGTAGGTATGTAGGTATGTAGGTATGTAGGTATGTAGGTATGTAGGTATGTAGGTATGTAGGTATGTAGGTATGTAGGTATGTAGGTATGTAGGTATGTATGTATGTAGGTATGTAGGTATGTATGTATGTAGGTATGTAGGTATGTAGGTATGTATATAGGTATGTAGGTATGTATGTATGTAGGTATGTAGGTATGTATGTATGTATGCATGTATGTATGTATGTATGTAGGTATGCAGGTATGTATGTATGTAGGTATGTAGGTATCTAGGTATATAGGTATGTAGGTATGTAGGCATGTAGGTATGTAGGTATGTAGGTATGTAGGTATGTAGGTATGTAGGTATGTAGTTATGTAGGTATGTAGGTATGTAGGTATGTAGGTATGTAGGTATGTAGGTATGTAGGTATGGAGGTATGTAGGTATGTAGGTATGTAGGGATGTAGGTATGTAGGTATGTAGGTATGTAGGTATGTAGGTATGTAGGTATGTAGGTTAGTAGGTATGTAGATATGTAGGTATGTAGGTATGTAGGTATGTAGGTATGTAGGTATGTAGGCATGTAGGTATGTAGGTAGGTAGGCATGTAGGTATGTGGGTATGTAGGTATGTAGGTATGTAGGCATGTAGGTATGTAGGTATGTAGGCATGTAGGTATGTAGGTATGTAGGTATGTAGGTATGTAGGTATGTAGGTATGTAGGTATGTAGGTATGTAGGTATGTAGGTATGTAGGTATGTAGGTATGTATGTATGTAGGTATGTAGGTATGTATGTATGTAGGTATGTAGGTATGTAGGTATGTAGGTATGTAGGCATGTAGGTATGTAGGTATGTAGGCATGTAGGTATGTAGGTATGTAGGCATGTAGGTATGTAGGTATGTAGGCATGTAGGTATGTAAGTATGTAGGTATGTAGGTATGTAGGTATGTAGGTATGTATGTATGTAGGTATGTAGGTATGTAGGTATGTAGGTATGTAGGTATGTAGGTATGTAGGTATGTAGGTATGTAGGTATGTAGGTATGTAGGAATGTAGGTATGTAGGTATGTAGGTATGTAGGCATGTAGGTACGTAGGTATGTAGGTATGTAGGTATGTAGGTATGTAGGTATGTAGGTATGTAGGTATGTAGATATGTAGGTATGTAGGTATGTAGGTATGTAGGTATGTAGGTATGTAGGTATGTAGGTATTTAGGTATGTAGGTATGTAGGTATGTATGTATGTAGGTATGTAGGTATGTATGTATGTAGGTATGTAGGTATGTAGGTATGTATGTATGTAGGTATGTAGGTATGTATGTATGTAGGTATGTAGGTATGTATGTATGTATGTATGTAGGTATGTAGGTATGTATGTATGTAGGTATGTACGTATCTAGGTATGTAGGTATGTAGGTATGTAGGCTTGTAGGTATGTAGGTATGTAGGTATGTAGGTATGTAGGTATGTATGTATGTAGGTATTTAGGTATGTAGGTATGTAGGTATGTAGGTATGTAGGTATGTAGGTATGTAGGTATGTAGGCATGTAGGTATGTAGGTATGTAGGCATGTAGGTATATAGGTATGTAGGCATGTAGGTATGTAGGTATGTAGGCATGTAGGTATGTAGGTATGTAGGTATGTAGGTAGGTATGTATGTAGGTATGTAGGTATGTATGTATGCAGGTATGTAGGTATGTATGTATGTAGGTATGTAGGTATGTATGTATGTAGGTATGTAGGTATGTAGGTATGTAAGTATGTAGGCATGTAGGTATGTAGGTATGTAGGCATGTAGGTATGTAGGTGTGTAGGCATGTAGGTATGTAGGTATGTAGGCATGTAGGTATGTAGGTATGTAGGTATGTAGGTATGTAGGAATGTAGGTATGTAGGTATGTAGGTATGTATGTATGTAGGTATGTATGTATGTATGTATGTATGTATGTATGTAGGTATGTAGGTATGTATGTATGTAGGTATGTAGGTATGTATGTATGTAGGTATGTAGGTATGTAGGTATGTAGGTATGTAGGTATGTAGGTATGTAGGTATGTAGGTATGTAGGTATGTAGGTATGTAGGTATGTAGGTATGTAGGTATGTAGGTATGTAGGTATGTAGGTATGTAGGTATGTAGGTATGTAGGCATGTAGGTACGTAGGTATGTAGGTATGTAGGTATGTAGGTATGTATGTATGTAGGTATGTAGGTATGTAGGTATGTAGGTATGTAGGTATGTAGGTATGTAGGTATGTAGGTATGTAGGTATGTAGGTATGTAGGTATGTAGGTATGTAGGTATGTAGGTATGTAGGTATGTAGGCATGTAGGTACGTAGGTATGTAGGTATGTAGGTATGTAGGTATGTAGGTATGTAGGTATGTAGGTATGTAGGTATGTAGGTATGTAGGTATGTAGGTATGTAGGTATGTAGGTATGTAGGTATGTAGGTATGTAGGTATGTATGTATGTAGGTATGTAGGTATGTATGTATGTAGGTATGTAGGTATGTAGGTATGTATATAGGTATGTAGGTATGTATGTATGTAGGTATGTAGGTATGTATGTATGTATGTATGTATGTAGGTATGTAGGTATGTATGTATGTAGGTATGTAGGTATCTAGGTATGTAGGTATGTAGGTATGTAGGCATGTAGGTATGTAGGTATGTAGGTATGTAGGTATGTAGGTATGTAGGTATGTAGGTATGTAGGTATGTAGGTATGTAGGTATGTAGGTATGTAGGTATGTAGGTATGTAGGTATGTAGGTATGTAGGTATGTAGGTATGTAGGTATGTAGGTATGTAGGTATGTAGGTATGTAGGTATGTAGGTATGTAGGTATGTAGGTATGTAGGTATGTAGGATGTAGGTATGTAGGTATGTAGGTATGTAGATGTAGGTATGTAGGTATGTAGGTATGTAGGTATGTAGGTATGTAGGTATGTACGTATGTAGGTATGTAGGTATGTAGGTATGTAGGTACGTAGGTATGTAGGCAAGTAGGTATGTAGGTATGTAGGCATGTAGGTATGTAGGTATGTAGGTATGTAGGTATGTAGGTATGTAGGTATGTAGGTATGTAGGTATGTAGGTATGTAGGTATGTAGGTATGTAGGTATGTAGGTATGTAGGTATGTAGGTATGTAGGTATGTAGGTATGTAGTATGTAGGCATGTAGGTATGTAGGTATGTAGGCATGTAGGTATGTAGGTATGTAGGTATGTAGGTATGTACGTATGTAGGTATGTAGGTATGTAGGTATGTAGGTATGTAGGCATGTAGGTATGTAGGTATGTAGGCATGTAGGTAGGTATGTAGGCATGTAGGTATGTAGGTATGTAGGCATGTAGGTATGTAGGTATGTAGGTATGTAGGTAGGTATGTATGTAGGTATGTATGTATGTAGGTATGTAGGTATGTATGTATGTAGGTATGTAGGTATGTATGTATGTAGGTATGTAGGTATGTAGGTATGTAGGCATGTAGGTATGTAGGTATGTAGGCATGTAGGTATGTAGGTATGTAGGCATGTAGGTATGTAGGTATGTAGGCATGTAGGTATGTAGGTATGTAGGTATGTAGGTATGTAGGTATGTAGGTATGTAGGTATGTAGGTATGTAGGTATGTAGGTATGTAGGTATGTAGGTATTTAGGTATGTAGGTATGTAGGTATGTAGGTATGTAGGTATGTAGGTATGTAGGTATGTAGGTATGTAGGTATGTAGGTATGTATGTATGTAGGTATGTAGGTATGTATGTATGTAGGTATGTAGGTATGTAAGTATGTAGGTATGTAGGTATGTAGGCATGTAGGTATGTAGGTATGTAGGTAGTAGGTATGTAGGTATGTAGGTATGTAGGTATGTAGGTATGTAGGTATGTAGGTATGTAGGTATGTAGGTATGTAGGTATGTAGGTATGTAGGCATGTAGGTATGTAGGTATGTAGGCATGTAGGTATATAGGTATGTAGGCATGTAGGTATGTAGGTATGTAGGCATGTAGGTATGTAGGTATGTAGGTATGTAGGTAGGTATGTATGTAGGTATGTAGGTATGTATGTATGCAGGTATGTAGGTATGTATGTATGTAGGTATGTAGGTATGTATGTATGTAGGTATGTAGGTATGTAGGTATGTAGGCATGTAGGTATGTAGGTATGTAGGCATGTAGGTATGTAGGTGTGTAGGCATGTAGGTATGTAGGTATGTAGGCATGTAGGTATGTAGGTATGTAGGTATGTAGGTATGTAGGAATGTAGGTATGTAGGTATGTAGGTATGTATGTATGTAGGTATGTATGTATGTATGTATGTATGTATGTAGGTATGTAGGTATGTATGTATGTAGGTATGTAGGTATGTATGTATGTAGGTATGTAGGTATGTAGGTATGTAGGTATGTAGGTATGTAGGTATGTAGGTATGTAGGTATGTAGGTATGTAGGTATGTAGGTATGTAGGTATGTAGGTATGTAGGTATGTAGGTATGTAGGTATGTAGGTATGTAGGTATGTAGGTATGTAGGCATGTAGGTACGTAGGTATGTAGGTATGTAGGTATGTAGGTATGTAGGTATGTAGGTATGTAGTTATGTAGGTATGTAGGTATGTAGGTATGTATGTATGTAGGTATGTAGGTATGTAGGTATGTATGTATGTAGGTATGTAGGTATGTATGTATGTAGGTATGTAGGTATGTAGGTATGTATATAGGTATGTAGGTATGTATGTATGTAGGAATGTAGGTATGTATGTATGTATGTATGTATGTAGGTATGTAGGTATGTATGTATGTAGGTATGTAGGTATGTAGGTATGTAGGTATGTAGGTATGTAGGTATGTAGGTATGTAGGTATGTAGGTATGTAGGTATGTAGGTATGTAGGTATGTAGGTATGTAGGTATGTAGGTATGTAGGTATGTAGGTATGTAGGTATGTAAGTATGTAGGCATGTAGGTATGTAGGTATGTAGGCATGTAGGTATGTAGGTATGTAGGTATGTAGGTATGTAGGTATGTAGGTATGTAGGTATGTAGGTATGTAGGTATGTAGGTATGTAGGCATGTAGGTATGTAGGTATGTAGGCATGTAGGTATGTAGGTATGTAGGCATGTAGGTATGTAGGTATGTAGGCATGTAGGTATGTAGGTATGTAGGTATGTAGGTAGGTATGTATGTAGGTATGTAGGTATGTATGTATGTAGGTATGTAGGTATGTATGTATGTAGGTATGTAGGTATGTATGTATGTAGGTATGTAGGTATGTAGGTATGTAGGCATGTAGGTATGTAGGTATGTAGGCATGTAGGTATGTAGGTATGTAGGCATGTAGGTATGTAGGTATGTAGGCATGTAGGTATGTAGGTATGTAGGTATGTAGGTATGTAGGTATGTAGGTATGTAGGTATGTAGGTATGTAGGTATGTAGGTATGTAGGTATGTAGGTATGTAGGTATGTAGGTATGTAGGTATGTAGGTATGTAGGTATGTAGGTATGTAGGTATGTAGGTATGTAGGTATGTAGGTATGTATGTATGTAGGTATGTATGTATGTATGTATGTAGGTATGTAGGTATGTATGTATGTAGGTATGTAGGTATGTATGTATGTAGGTATGTAGGTATGTATGTATGTAGGTATGTAGGTATGTATGTATGTAGGTATGTAGGTATGTAGGTATGTAGGCATGTAGGTATGTAGGTATGTAGGCATGTAGGTATGTAGGTATGTAGGCATGTAGGTATGTAGGTATGTAGGCATGTAGGTATGTAGGTATGTAGGTATGTAGGTATGTAGGTATGTAGGTATGTAGGTATGTAGGTATGTAGGTATGTAGGTATGTAGGTATGTAGGTATGTAGGTATGTAGGTATGTAGGTATGTAGGTATGTAGGTATGTAGGTATGTAGGTATGAAGGTATGTATGTATGTAGGTATGTATGTATGTATGTATGTAGGTATGTATGTATGTAGGTATGTAGGTATGTATGTATGTAGGTATGTAGGTATGTAGGTATGTAGGTATGTAGGTATGTAGGTATGTAGGTATGTAGGTATGTAGGTATGTAGGTATGTAGGTATGTAGGTATGTAGGTATGTAGGTATGTAGGTATGTAGGTATGTAGGTATGTAGGCATGTAGGTATGTAGGAATGTAGGTATGTAGGTATGTAGGTATGTAGGTATGTAGGTATGTAGGTATGTAGGTATGTAGGTATGTAGGTATGTAGGTATGTAGGTATGTAGGTATGTAGGTATGTAGGTATGTAGGTATGTAGGTATGTAGGTATGTAGGTAGGTATGTATGTAGGTATGTAGGTATGTATGTATGTAGGTATGTAGGTATGTATGTATGTAGGTATGTAGGTATGTAGGTATGTAGGT
>CAUJBB010000128.1:0-2500 GCA_963082805.1 Hemicrepidius hirtus | reverse complement strand
AGGCATGTAGGTATGTAGGTATGTAGGCATGTAGGTATGTAGGTATGTAGGTATGTAGGTATGTAGGTAGGTATGTATGTAGGTATGTAGGTATGTAGGCATGTAGGTATGTAGGTATGTAGGTATGTAGGTAGGTATGTATGTAGGTATGTAGGTATGTATGTATGTAGGTATGTAGGTATGTATGTATGTAGGTATGTAGGTATGTAGGTATGTAGGTATGTAGGTATGTAGGTATGTAGGTATGTAGGTATGTAGGTATGTAGGTATGTAGGTATGCAGGTATGTAGGTATGTAGGTATGTAGGCATGTAGTATGTAGGTATGTAGGTATGTAGGTATGTAGGTATGTAGGTATGTAGGTATGTAGGTATGTAGGTATGTAGGTATGTAGGTATGTAGGTATGTAGGTATGTAGGTATGTAGGTATGTAGGTATGTAGGTATGTAGGTATGTAGGTATGTAGGTATGTAGGTATGTAGGTATGTAGGTATGTAGGTATGTAGGTATGTAGGTATGTAGGTATGTAGGTATGTAGGTATGTAGGTATGTAGGCATGTAGGTATGTAGGTATGTAGGCATGTAGGTATGTAGGTATGTAGGTATGTAGGTATGTAGGTATGTAGGTATGTAGGTATGTAGGTATGTAGGCATGTAGGTATGTAGGTATGTAGGCATGTAGGTATGTAGGTATGTAGGTATGTAGGTATGTAGGTATGTAGGTATGTAGGTATGTAGGTATGTAGGTATGTAGGTATGTAGGTATGTAGGTATGTAGGTATGTAGGTATGTAGGTATGTAGGCATGTAGGTATGTAGGTATGTAGGCATGTAGGTATGTAGGTATGTAGGTATGTAGGTATGTAGGTATGTAGGTATGTAGGTATGTAGGTATGTAGGTATGTAGGTATGTAGGTATGTAGGTATGTAGGTATGTAGGTATGTAGGTATGTAGGTATGTAGGTATGTAGGTATGTAGGCATGTAGGTATGTAGGTATGTAGGCATGTAGGTATGTAGGTATGTAGGCATGTAGGTATGTAGGTATGTAGGCATGTAGGTATGTAGGTATGTAGGTATGTAGGTAGGTATGTATGTAGGTATGTAGGTATGTATGTATGTAGGTATGTAGGTATGTATGTATGTAGGTATGTAGGTATGTAGGTATGTAGGTATGTAGGTATGTAGGTATGTAGGTATGTAGGTATGTAGGTATGTAGGTATGTAGGTATGCAGGTATGTAGGTATGTAGGTATGTAGGCATGTAGGTATGTAGGTATGTAGGCATGTAGGTATGTAGGTATGTAGGTATGTAGGTATGTAGGTATGTAGGTATGTAGGTATGTAGGTATGTAGGTATGTAGGTATGTAGGTATGTAGGTATGTAGGTATGTATGTATGTAGGTATGTAGGTATGTAGGTATGTAGGTATGTAGGTATGTAGGTATGTAGGTATGTAGGTATGTAGGTATGTAGGCATGTAGGTATGTAGGTATGTAGGCATGTAGGTATGTAGGTATATAGGCATGTAGGTATGTAGGTATGTAGCATGTAGGTATGTAGGTATGTAGGTATGTAGGTATGTAGGTAGGTATGTATGTAGGTATGTAGGTATGTATGTATGTAGGTATGTAGGTATGTATGTATGTAGGTATGTAGGTGTGTAGGTATGTAGGTATGTAGGTATGTAGGTATGTAGGTATGTAGGCATGTAGGTATGTAGGTATGTAGGCATGTAGGTATGTAGGTATGTAGGTATGTAGGTATGTAGGTATGTAGGTATGTAGGTATGTAGGTATGTAGGTGTGTAGGTATGTAGGTATGTAGGTATGTAGGTATGTAGGTATGTAGGTATGTAGGCATGTAGGTATGTAGGTATGTAGGCATGTAGGTATGTAGGTATGTAGGCATGTAGGTATGTAGGTATGTAGGCATGTAGGTATTAGTATGTAGGTATGTAGTAGTATGTAGGTATGTAGGTATGTATGTATGTAGGTATGTAGGTATGTATGTATGTAGTATGTAGGTATGAGGTATGTAGGTATGTAGGTATGTAGGTATGTAGGTATGTAGGTATGTAGGTATGTAGGTATGTAGGTATGTAGGTATGTAGGTATGTAGGTATGTAGGTATGTAGGTATGTAGGTATGCAGGTATGTAGGTATGTAGGTATGTAGGCATGTAGGTATGTAGGTATGTAGGCATGTAGGTATGTAGGTATGTAGGTATGTAGGTATGTAGGTATGTAGGTATGTAGGTATGTAGGTATGTAGGTATGTAGGTATGTAGGTATGTAGGTATGTAGGTATGTAGGTATGTATGTATGTAGGTATGTAGGTATGTAGGTATGTAGGTATGTAGGTATGTAGGTATGTAGGTATGTAGGTATGTAGGTCATGTAGGTATGTAGGTATGTAGGTATGTAGGTATGTAGGAATGTAGTATGTAGGTATGTAGGCATGTAGGTATGTAGGTATGTAGGCAATGTAGGTATGTAGGTATG
>CAUJBB010000126.1:32500-38226 GCA_963082805.1 Hemicrepidius hirtus | reverse complement strand
TACATGCCTACATACCTACATACCTACATACCTACATACCTACATACCTACATACCTACATACCTACATACCTACATACCTACATACCTACATACCTACATACCTACATACCTACATACCTACATACCTACATACCTACATACCTATATACCTACATACCTACATACCTACATACCTACATACCTACATACCTACATACCTACAAACCTACATGCCTACATACCTACATACCTACATGCCTACATACCTACATGCCTACATACCTACATACCTACATACCTACATACCTACATACCTACACACCTACATACCTATATACCTACATACCTACATACCTACATACCTACATACCTACATACCTACATACCTACATAACTACATACCTACATACCTACATACCTACATACCTACATGCCTACATACCTACATACCTACATGCCTACATACCTACATACCTACATGCCTACATACCTACATACCTACATGCCTACATACCTACATACCTACATACCTACATGCCTACATACCTACATACCTACATGCCTACATACCTACATACCTACATACATACATACCTACATACATACATACCTACATACCTACATACCTACATACGTAAATACCTACATACCTACATACATACATGCCTACATACCTACATACCTACATGCCTACATACCTACATACCTACATACATACATACCTACATACATACATACCTACATACCTACATACCTACATACGTAAATACCTACATACCTACATACATACATACCTACATACCTACATACCTACATACCTACATACCTACATACCTACATACATACATACCTACATACATACCTACCTACATACCTACATACCTACATACCTACATGCCTACATACCTACATACCTACATACCTACATACCTACATACCTACATACATACATACCTACATACCTACGTACATACATACCTACATACCTACATACATACATACCTACCTACCTATATACCTACATACCTACATACCTACATACCTACATACCTGCATACCTACATACCTACATACCTACATACCTACATACCTACATACCTACATACCTACATACCTACATACCTACATACCTACATACCTACATACCTACATACCTACATACCTACATACCTACATACCTACATACCTACATACCTACATACCTACATACCTACATACCTACATACCTACATACCTACATACCTACATACCTACATACGTACATACCTACATACCTACATACCTACATACCTACATACCTACATACCTACATACCTACATGCCTACATACCTACATACCTACATACCTAGATACCTACATACCTACATACATACATACCTACATACCTACATACATACATACATACATACCTACATACCTACATACATACATACCTACATACCTACATACATACATACCTACATACCTACATACATGCATACCTACATACCTACATACATACATACCTACATACCTACATACCTACATACATACATACCTACATACCTACGTACCTACATGCCTACATACCTACATACCTACATACCTAGATACCTACATACCTACATACATACATACCTACATACCTACATACATACATACATACATACATACCTACATACCTACATACATACATACATACCTACATACCTACATACATACATACATACATACCTACATACATACATACCTACATACCTACATACATACATACCTACATACCTACATACCTACATACATACATACATACATACATACCTACATACCTACATACATACATACCTACATACCTACATACCTACATACCTACATACCTACATACCTACATACCTACGTACCTACATACCTACATACCTACATACCTACATACCTACTTACCTACGTACCTACATGCCTACATACCTACATACCTACATACCTACATACCTACATACCTACATACCTACATACCTACATACCTACATAACTACATACCTACATACCTACATACCTACATACCTACATACCTACATACCTACATACCTACATACCTACATACCTACATACCTACATACCTACATACCTACATACATACATACCTACATACATACATACCTACATACCTACATACCTACATACCTACATACCTACATACCTACATACCTACATACCTACATAGCTACATACCTACATACCTACATACCTACATACCTACCTACCTACATACCTACATACCTACATACCTACATACCTACATACCTACATACCTACATACCTACATTCCTACATACCTACATACCTACATACCTACATACCTACATACCTACATACCTACATACCTACATACCTACATACCTACATACCTACATACCTACATACCTACATACCTACATACCTACATACCTACATACCTACATACCTACATACCTACATACCTACATACCTACATACCTACATACCTACATACCTACATACCTACATACCTACATACCTACATACCTACATACCTACACACCTACATACCTACATACCTACATACCTACATACCTACATACCTACATACCTACATACCTACATACCTACATACCTACATACCTACATACCTACATACCTACATACCTACATACCTACATACCTACATACCTACATACCTACATACCTACATACCTACATACCTACATACCTACATACCTACATACCTACATACCTACATACCTACATACCTACATACCTACATACCTACATACCTACATGCCTACATACCTACATACCTACATACCTAGATACCTACATACCTACATACATACATACCTACATACCTACATACATACATACATACATACATACCTACATACCTACATACATACATACCTACATGCCTACATACCTACATACCTACATGCCTACATACCTACATACCTACATACCTACATACCTACATACATACCTACATACATACCTACCTACATACCTACATACCTACATACCTACATGCCTACATACCTACATACCTACATAACTACATGCCTACATACCTTCATACCTACATGCCTACATACCTACATACCTACATACCTACATACCTACATACCTACATACCTACGTACCTACATACCTACATACCTACATACCTACATACCTACATACCTACATACCTACATACCTACATACCTACATACCTACATACCTACATACCTACATACCTACATACCTATATACCTACATACCTACATACCTACATACCTACATATACCTACATACCTACATGCCTACATACCTACATACTTACATGCCTACATACCTACATACCTACATACCTACATACCTACATACCTACATACGTAAATACTTACATACCTACATACATACATGCCTACATACCTACATACCTACATGCCTACATACCTACATACCTACATACATACATACCTACATACATACATACCTACATACCTACATACCTACATACGTAAATACCTACATACCTACATACATACATACCTACATACCTACATACCTACATACCTACATACCTACATACATACATACCTACATACATACCTACCTACATACCTACATACCTACATAACTACATGCCTACATACCTACATACCTACATACCTACATACCTACATACCTACATACATACATACCTACATACCTACATACCTACATACCTACATACCTACATACCTACATACCTACATACCTACATACCTACATACCGACATACCTACATACCTACATGCCTACATACCTACATACCTACATACCTAGATACCTACATACCTACATACATACATACCTACATACCTACATACATACATACATACATACCTACATACCTACATACCTACATACATACATACCTACATACCTACATACATACATACCTACATACCTACATACATACATACGTACATACCTACATACCTACATACCTACATACCGACATACCTACATACCTACATACCTACATACCTACATACCTACATACCTACATACCTACATACCTACATACCTACTTACCTACATACCTACATACCTACATACCTACATACCTACATACCTACATACCTACATACCTACATACCTACATACCTACATGCCTACATACCTACATACCTACATACCTAGATACCTACATACCTACATACATACATACCTACATACCTACATACATACATACATACATACCTACATACCTACATACATACATACCTACATACCTACATACATACATACCTACATACCTACATACATACATACCTACATACCTACATACCTACATACCTACATACCTACATACCTACATACCTACATACCTACATACCTACATACCTACATACCTACATACCTACATACCTACATACCTACATACCTACATACTTACATACCTACATACATACCTACCTACATACCTACATACCTACATACCTACATACCTACATGCCTACATACCTACATACCTACATGCCTACATACCTACATACCTACATGCCTACATACCTACATACCTACATGCCTACATACCTACATACCTACATACCTACATACCTACATACCTACATACCTACATACCTACATACCTACATACTTACATGCCTACATACCTACATACCTACATGCCTATATACCTACATACCTACATACCTACATACCTACATACCTACATACCTACATACCTACATACCTACATACCTACATACCTACATACCTACATACCTACATACCTACATACCTACATACCTACATACTTACATACCTACATACCTACATACCTACATACCTACATACCTACATACCTACATACCTACATACCTACATACCTACATACCTACATACCTACATACCTACATACCTACATACCTACATACCTACATACCTACATACCTACATACCTACATACCTACATACCTACATACCTACATACCTACATACCTACATACCTACATACCTACATACCTACATACCTACATACCTACATACCTACATACCTACATACCTACATACCTACATACCTACATACATACATACCTACATACCTACATACATACATACCTACATACCTACATACCTACATACATACATACCTACATACATACATACCTACATACCTACATACCTACATACCTAAATACCTACATACCTACATACATACATACCTACATACCTACATACCTACATACCTACATACCTACATACCTACATACCTACATACCTACATACCTACATACCTACATACCTACATACCTACATACCTAGATACCTACATACCTACATACATACATACATACCTACATACCTACATACATACATACATACATACCTACATACCTACATACATACATACCTACATACCTACATACATACATACCTACATACATACATACATACATACCTACATACCTACATACATACATACCTACATTCCTACATACATACCTACATACCTACTTACCTACATACCTACATACCTACATACCTACATACCTACATACCTGCATACCTACATACCTACATACCTACATACCTACATGCCTACATACCTACATACCTACATGCCTACATACCTACATACCTACATGCCTACATACCTACATACCTACATGCCTACATACCTACATACCTACATACCTACATACATACATACCTACATACCTACATACATACATACCTACATACCTACATACATACATACCTACATACCTACATACATACCTACC
>CAUJBB010000126.1:25000-27500 GCA_963082805.1 Hemicrepidius hirtus | reverse complement strand
CATACATACCTACATACCTACATACATACATACCTACATACCTACATACATACATACCTACATACCTACATACATACATACCTACATACCTACATACATACATACCTACATACCTACATACCTACATACATACATACCTACATACCTACGTACCTACATGCCTACATACCTACATACCTACATACCTAGATACCTACATACCTACATACATACATACCTACATACCTACATACATACATACATACATACATACCTACATACCTACATACATACATACATACCTACATACCTACATACATACATACCTACATACCTACATACATACATACCTACATACCTACATACATACATACCTACATACCTACATACCTACATACATACATACATACATACCTACATACCTACATACATACATACCTACATACCTACATACCTACATACCTACATACCTACATACCTACATACCTACATACCTACGTACCTACATACCTACATACCTACATACCTACATACCTACTTACCTACGTACCTACATGCCTACATACCTACATACCTACATACCTACATACCTACATACCTACATACCTACATACCTACATACCTACATAACTACATACCTACATACCTACATACCTACATACCTACATACCTACATACCTACATACCTACATACCTACATACCTACATACCTACTTACCTACGTACCTACATGCCTACATACCTACATACCTACATACCTACATACCTACATACCTACATACCTACATACCTACATACCTACATAACTACATACCTACATACCTACATACCTACATACCTACATACCTACATACCTACATACCTACATACCTACATACCAACATACCTACATACCTACATACCTACATACCTACATACCTACATACATACATACCTACATACATACATACCTACATACCTACATACCTACATACCTACATACCTACATACCTACATACCTACATACCTACATACCTACATACCTACATACCTACATACCTACATACCTACATACCTACATACCTACATACCTACATACCTACATACCTACACACCTACATACCTACATACCTACATACCTACATACCTACATACCTACATACCTACATACCTACATACCTACATACCTACATACCTACATACCTACATACCTACATACCTACATACCTACATACCTACATACCTACATAGCTACATACCTACATACCTACATACCTACATACCTACATACCTACATACCTACATACCTACTAACCTACATACCTACATACCTACATTCCTACATACCTACATACCTACATACCTACATACCTACATACCTACATACCTACATACCTACATACCTACATACCTACATACCTACATACCTACATACCTACATACCTACATACCTACATACCTACATACCTACATACCTACATACCTACATACCTACATACCTACATATCTACATACCTACATACCTACATACCTACATACCTACATACATACATACCTACATACCTACATACATACATACCTACATACCTACATACCTACATACATACATACCTACATACATACATACCTACATACCTACATACCTACATACCTAGATACCTACATACCTACATACATACATACCTACATACCTACATACCTACATACCTACATACCTACATACCTACATACCTACATACCTACATACCTACATACCTACATACCTACATACCTACATACCTACATACCTACATACCTACATACCTACATACCTACATACCTACATACCTACATACCTACATACCTACATACCTACATACCTACATACCTACATACCTACATGCCTACATACCTACATACCTACATACCTACATACATACATACCTACATACCTACATACATACATACCTACATACCTACATACATACATACCTACATACCTACATACATACCTACCTACATACCTACATACCTACATGCCTACATGCCTACATGCCTACATACCTACATACCTACATCCCTACATACCTACATACCTACATACCTACATACCTACATACCTACATACCTACATACCTACATACCTACATACCTACATACCTACATACTTACGTACCTACATGCCTACATACCTACATACCTACATACCTACATACCTACATACCTACATACCTACATACCTACATACCTACATACCTACATACCTACATACCTACATACCTACATACCTACATACCTACATACCTACATACCTACATACCTACATACCTACATACCTACATACCTACATACCTACATACCTACATACCTACATACCTACATGCCTACATACCTACATACCTACATGCCTACATACCTACATACCTACATGCCTACATACCTACATACCTACATGCCTACATACCTACATACCTACATATCTACATACCTATATACCTACATACCTACATACCTACATGACTACATACCTACATACCTACATGCCTACATACCAACATACCTG
>CAUJBB010000126.1:0-12500 GCA_963082805.1 Hemicrepidius hirtus | reverse complement strand
CCTACATACCTACATACCTACATACCTACATACCTACACACCTACATACCTACATACCTACATACCTACATACCTACATACCTACATACCTACATACCTACATACCTACATACCTACATACCTACATACCTACATACCTACATACCTACATACCTACATACCTACATACCTACATACCTACATACCTACATACCTACATACCTACATACCTACATCCCTACATACCTACATACCTACATGCCTACATACCTACATACCTACATACCTAGATACCTACATACCTACATACATACATACATACATACATACCTACATACCTACATACATACATACCTACATGCCTACATACCTACATACCTACATGCCTACATACCTACATACCTACATACCTACATACCTACATACATACCTACATACATACCTACCTACATACCTACATACCTACATACCTACATGCCTACATACCTACATACCTACATGCCTACATACCTACATAACTACATGCCTACATACCTACATACCTACATGCCTACATACCTACATACCTACATACCTACATACCTACATACCTACATACCTACATACCTACATACCTACATACCTACATACCTACATACCTACATACCTACATACCTACATACCTACATACCTACATACCTACATACCTACATACCTACATACCTACATACCTACATACCTATATACCTACATACCTACATACCTACATACCTACATATACCTACATACCTACATGCCTACATAACTACATACTTACATGCCTACATACCTACATACCTACATACCTACATACCTACATACGTAAATACCTACATACCTACATACATACATGCCTACATACCTACATACCTACATGCCTACATACCTACATTCCTACATACATACATACCTACATACATACATACCTACATACCTACATACCTACATACGTAAATACCTACATACCTACATACATACATACCTACATACCTACATACCTACATACCTACATACCTACATACATACATACCTACATACATACCTACCTACATACCTACATACCTACATACCTACATGCCTACATACCTACATACCTACATACCTACATACCTACATACCTACATACATACATACCTACATACCTACATACATACATACCTACATACCTACATACATACATACCTACATACCTACATACCTACATACCACCATACCTACATACCTACATACCTACATACCTACATACCTACATACCTACATACCTACATACCTACATACCTACATACCTACATACCTACATACCTACATACCTACATACCTACATACCTACATACCTACATACCTACATACCTACATACCTACATACCTACATACCTACATACCTACATACCTACATACCTACATACCTACATACCTACATACCTACATACCTACATACCTACATACCTACATACCTACATACCTACATACCTACATACATACATACATACATACCAACATACCTACATACATACATACCTACATACCTACATACATACATACCTACATACCTACATACATACATACCTACATACCTACATACATACATACCTACATACCTACGTACCTACATGCCTACATACCTACATACCTACATACCTAGATACCTACATACCTACATACATACATACCTACATACCTACATACATACATACATACATACCTACATACCTACATACATACATACCTACATACCTACATACATACATACCTACATACCTACATACATACATACCTACATACCTACATACATACATACCTACATACCTACATACCTACATACATACATACATACATACCTACATACCTACATACATACATACCTACATACCTACATACATACATACCTACATACCTACATACATACATACCTACATACCTACATACCTACATACCTACATACCTACATACATACGTACCTACATACCTACGTACCTACATGCCTACATACCTACATACCTACATACCTACATACCTACATACCTACATACCTACATACCTACATACCTACATACCTACATACCTACATACCTACATACCTACATACCTACATACCTACATACCTACATACCTACATACCTACATACCTACATACCTACATACCTACATACCTACATACCTACATACCTACATACCTACATACCTACATACCTACATACCTACATACCTACATACATACATACCTACATACATACATACCTACATACCTACATACCTACATACCTACATACCTACATACCTACATACCTACATACCTACATACCTACATACCTACATACCTACATACCTATATACCTACATACCTACAAACCTACATACCTACATACCTACATACCTACATACCTACATACCTACATACCTACATACCTACATACCTACATACCTACATACCTACATACCTACATACCTACATACCTACATACCTACATACCTACATACCTACATACCTACATACCTACATACCTACATACCTACATACCTACATACCTACATACCTACATACCTACATACCTACATACCTACATACCTACATACCTACATACCTACATACCTACATACCTACATACCTACATACCTACATACCTACATACCTACATACCTACATACCTACATACCTACATACCTACATACCTACATACCTACATACCTACATACCTACATACCTACATACCTACATACCTACATACCTACATACCTACATACCTACATACCTACATACCTACATGCCTACATACCTACATACCTACATACCTAGATACCTACATACCTACATACATACATACCTACATACCTACATACATACATACATACATACCTACATACCTACATACATACATACCTACATGCCTACATACCTACATACCTACATGCCTACATACCTACATACCTACATACCTACATACCTACATACCTACATACCTACATACCTACATACCTACATACCTACGTACCTACATGCCTACATACCTACATACCTACATACCTACATACCTACATACCTACATACCTACATACCTACATACCTACATACCTACATACCTACATACCTACATACCTACATACCTACATACCTACATACCTACATACCTACATACCTACATACCTACATACCTACATACCTACATACCTACATACCTACATACCTACATACCTACGTACCTACATGCCTACATAGCTACATACCTACATACCTACATACCTACATACCTACATACCTACATACCTACATACCTACATACCTACATACCTACATACCTACATACCTACATACCTACATACCTACATACATACATACCTACATACCTACATACATACATACCTACATACCTACATACATACATACCTACATACCTACACACATACATACCTACATACCTACATACCTACATACATACATACCTACATACCTACATACCTACTAACCTACATACCTACATACCTACATACCTACATACCTACATACCTACATACCTACATACCTACATACCTACATACCTACATACATACATACCTACATACCTACGTACCTACATGCCTACATACCTACATACCTACATACCTACATACCTACATACCTACATACCTACATACCTACATTCCTACATACCTACATACCTACATACCTACATACCTACATACCTACATACCTACATACCTACATACCTACATACCTACATACCTACATACCTACATACCTACATACCTACATACATACATACCTACATACATACATACCTACATACCTACATACCTACATACCTACATACCTACATACCTACATACCTACATACCTACATACCTACATACCTACATACCTACATACCTACATACCTACATACCTACATACCTACATACCTACATACCTACATACCTACATACCTACATACCTACATACCTACATACCTACATACCTACATACCTACATACCTACATACCTACATACCTACATACCTACATACCTACATACCTACATACCTACATACCTACATACCTACATACCTACATACCTACATACCTACATACCTACATACCTACATACCTACATACCTACATACCTACATACCTACATACCTACATACCTACATACCTACATACCTACATACCTACATACCTACATACCTACATACCTACATACCTACATACCTACATACCTACATACCTACATACCTACATACCTACATACCTACATACCTACATACCTACATACCTACATACCTACATACCTACATACCTACATACCTACATACCTACATACCTACATACCTACATACCTACATACCTACATACCTACATACCTACATACCTACATACCTACATACCTACATACCTACATACCTACATACCTACATACCTACATACCTACATACCTACATACCTACATACCTACATGCCTACATACCTACATACCTACATACCTAGATACCTACATACCTACATACATACATACCTACATACCTACATACATACATACATACATACCTACATACCTACATACATACATACCTACATGCCTACATACCTACATACCTACATGCCTACATACCTACATACCTACATACCTACATACCTACATACCTACATACCTACATACCTACATACCTGCGTACCTACATGCCTACATACCTACATACCTACATACCTACATACCTACATACCTACATACCTACATACCTACATACCTACATACCTACATACCTACATACCTACATGCCTACATACCTACATACCTACATGCCTACATACCTACATACCTACATGCCTACATACCTACATACCTACATACCTACATACCTACATACCTACATACCTACATACCTACATACCTACATACCTACATACCTACATACCTACGTACCTACATGCCTACATAGCTACATACCTACATACCTACATACCTACATACCTACATACCTACATACCTACATACCTACATACCTACATGCCTACATACCTACATACCTACATGCCTACATACCTACATACCTACATGCCTACATACCTACATACCTACATGCCTACATACCTACATACCTACATACCTACATACATACATACCTACATACCTACATACCTACATACCTACATACCTACATACCTACATACATACATACCTACATACCTACATACATACATACCTACATACCTACATACATACATACCTACATACCTACATACATACATACCTACATACCTACATACCTACATACATACATACATACATACCTACATACCTACATACATACATACCTACATACCTACATACCTACTAACCTACATACCTACATACCTACATACCTACATACCTACATACCTACATACCTACATACCTACATACCTACATACCTACATACATACATACCTACATACCTACGTACCTACATGCCTACATACCTACATACCTACATACCTACATATCTACATACCTACATACCTACATACCTACATACTTACATACCTACATACCTACATACCTACATACCTACATACCTACATACCTACATACCTACATACCTACATACCTACATACCTACATACCTACATGCCTACATACCTACATACCTACATGCCTACATACCTACATACCTACATGCCTACATACCTACATACCTACGTACCTACATGCCTACATACCTACATGCCTACATACCTACATACCTACATACCTACATACATACATACCTACATACCTACATACATACATACCTACATACCTACATACATACATACCTACATACCTACATACATACCTACCTACATACCTACATACCTACATACCTACATGCCTACATACCTACATACCTACATACCTACATGCCTACATACCTACATACCTACATGCCTACATACCTACATACCTACATGCCTACATACCTACATACCTACGTACCTACATGCCTACATACCTACATGCCTACATACCTACATACCTACATACCTACATACATACATACCTACATACCTACATACATACATACCTACATACCTACATACATACATACCTACATACCTACATACATACCTACCTACATACCTACATACCTACATACCTACATGCCTACATACCTACATACCTACATGCCTACATACCTACATACCTACATACCTACATACATACATACCTACATACCTACATACATACCTACCTACATACCTACATACCTACATACCTACATGCCTACATACCTACATACCTACATGCCTACATACCTACATACCTACATGCCTACATACCTACATACCTACATACCTACATGCCTACATACCTACATACCTACATGCCTACATACCTACATACCTACATGCCTACATACCTACATACCTACATGCCTACATACCTACATACCTACATACCTACATACATACATACCTACATACCTACATACCTACATACCTACATACCTACATACCTACATACCTACATACATAGATACCTACATACCTACATACATACATACCTACATACCTACATACATACATACCTACATACCTACATACATACATACCTACATACCTACATACCTACATACATACATACATACATACCTACATACCTACATACATACATACCTACATACCTACACACCTACTAACCTACATACCTACATACCTACATACCTACATACCTACATACCTACATACCTACATACCTACATACCTACATACATACATACCTACATACCTACATACCTACATACCTACATACCTACATACTTACATACCTACATACCTACATACCTACATACCTACATACCTACATACCTACATACCTACATACCTACATACCTACATACCTACATACCTACATGCCTACATACCTACATACCTACATGCCTACATACCTACATACCTACATGCCTACATACCTACATACCTACGTACCTACATGCCTACATACCTACATGCCTACATACCTACATACCTACATACCTACATACATACATACCTACATACCTACATACATACATACCTACATACCTACATACATACATACCTACATACCTACATACATACCTACCTACATACCTACATACCTACATACCTACATGCCTACATACCTACATACCTACATGCCTACATACCTACATACCTACATGCCTACATACCTACATACATACATACCTACATACCTACATACATACATACTTACATACCTACATACCTACATACATACATACCTACATACCTACATACATACATACCTACATACCTTGATACCTAAATACCTACATACCTACATACCTACATACCTACATACCTACATACCTACATACCTACATACCTACATACCTACATACCTACATACCTACATACCTACATACCTACATACCTACATACCTACATACCTACATACCTACATACCTACATACCTACATACCTACATACCTACATACTTACGTACCTACATGCCTACATACCTACATACCTACATACCTACATACCTACATACCTACATACCTACATACATACATATCTACATACATACATATCTACATACCTACATACCTACATACCTACATACCTACATACCTACATACCTACATACCTACATACCTACATGCCTACATGCCTACATACCTACATACCTACATACCTACATACCTACATACCTACATACCTACATACCTACATACCTACATACCTACATACCTACATACCTACATACCTACATACCTACATACCTACATACCTACATACCTACATACCTACATACCTACATACCTACATACCTACATACCTACATACCTACATACCTACATACCTACATACCTACATACCTACATACCTACATACCTACATACCTACATACCTACATACCTACATACCTACATACCTACATACCTACATACCTACATACCTACATACCTACATACCTACATACCTACATACGTACATACCTACATACCTACATACCTACATACCTACATACCTACATACCTACATACCTACATACCTACATACCTACATACCTACATACCTACATACCTACATACCTACATACCTACATACCTACATACCTACATACCTAGATACCTACATACCTACATACATACATACCTACATACCTACATACATACATACATACATACCTACATACCTACATACATACATACCTACATGCCTACATACCTACATACCTACATGCCTACATACCTACATACCTACATACCTACATACCTACATACCTGCGTACCTACATGCCTACATACCTACATACCTACATACCTACATACCTACATACCTACATACCTACATACCTACATACCTACATACCTACATACCTACATCCCTACATGCCTACATACCTACATACCTACATGCCTACATACCTACATACCTACATGCCTACATACCTACATACCTACATGCCTACATACCTACATACCTACATACCTACATACCTACATACCTACATACCTACATACCTACATACCTACATACCTACATACCTACATACGTACATACCTACATACCTACATACCTACATACCTACATACCTACATACCTACATACCTACATACCTACATACCTACATACCTACATACCTACGTACCTACATACCTACATACCTACATACCTACATACCTACATACCTACATACCTACATGCCTACATACCTACATACCTACATACCTAGATACCTACATACCTACATACATACATACCTACATACCTACATACATACATACATACATACCTACATACCTACATACATACATACCTACATGCCTACATTCCTACATACCTACATGCCTACATACCTACATACCTACATACCTACATACCTACATACCTGCGTACCTACATGCCTACATACCTACATACCTACATACCTACATACCTACATACCTACATACCTACATACCTACATACCTACATACCTACATACCTACATGCCTACATACCTACATACCTACATGCCTACATACCTACATACCTACATGCCTACATACCTACATACCTACATACCTACATACCTACATACCTACATACCTACATACCTACATACCTACATACCTACATACCTACATACCTACGCACCTACATGCCTACATAGCTACATACCTACATACCTACATACCTACATACCTACATACCTACATACCTACATACCTACATACCTACATACCTACATACCTACATACCTACATACCTACATACCTACATACCTACATACCTACATACCTACATACCTACATACCTACATACCTACATACATACATACCTACATACATACATACCTACATACCTACATACCTACATACCTACATACCTACATACCTACATACCTACATACCTACATACCTACATACCTACAAACCTACATACCTACATACCTACATACCTACATACCTACATACCTACATGCCTACATACCTACATACCTACATGCCTACATACCTACATACCTACATGCCTACATACCTACATACCTACATGCCTACATACCTACATACCTACATACCTACATACCTACATACATACATACCTACATACCTACATACATACATACCTACATACCTACATACATACATACCTACATACCTACATACATACCTACCTACATACCTACATACCTACATACCTACATGCCTACATACCTACATACCTACATGCCTACATACCTACATACCTACATACCTACATACCTACATACCTACATACCTACATACCTACATACCTACATACCTACATACCTACATACCTACATACCTACATACCTACATACCTACATACCTACATACCTACATACCTACATACCTACATACCTACATACCTACATGCCTACATACCTACATACCTACATACCTAGATACCTACATACCTACATACATGCATACCTACATACCTACATACATACATACATACATACCTACATACCTACATACATACATACCTACATGCCTACATACCTACATACCTACATGCCTACATACCTACATACCTACATACCTACATACCTACATACCTACATACCTACATACCTACATACCTACATACCTACATACCTACATACCTACATACCTACATACCTACATACATACATACCTACATACATACATACCTACATACCTACATACCTACATACCTACATACCTACATACCTACATACCTACATGCCTACATACCTACATACCTACATGCCTACATACCTACATACCTACATGCCTACATACCTACATACCTACATACCTACATACATACATACCTACATACCTACATACATACATACCTACATACCTACATACATACATACCTACATACCTACATACATACCTACCTACATACCTACATACCTACATACCTACATGCCTACATACCTACATACCTACATGCCTACATACCTACATACCTACATGCCTACATACCTACATACATACATACCTACATACCTACATACCTACATACATACATACCTACATACCTACATACCTACATACATACATACCTACATACCTACATACATACATACCTACATACCTTCATACCTACATACCTACATACCTACATACCTACATACCTACATACCTACATACCTACATACCTACATACCTACATACCTACATACCTACATACCTACATACCTACATACCTACATACCTACATACCTACATACCTACATACCTACATACCTACATACCTACATACCTATATACCTACATACTTACGTACCTACATGCCTACATACCTACATACCTACATACCTACATACCTACATACCTACATACCTACATACCTACATACCTACATACATACATATCTACATACCTACATACCTACATACCTACATACCTACATACCTACATACCTACATACCTACATGCCTACATGCCTACATACCTACATACCTACATACCTACATACCTACATACCTACATACCTACATACCTACATACCTACATACCTACATACCTACATACCTACATACCTACATACCTACATACCTACATACCTACATACCTACATACCTACATACATACATACCTACATACCTACATACATACATACATACATACCTACATACCTACATACATACATACCTACATGCCTACATACCTACATACCTACATGCCTACATACCTACATACCTACATACCTACATACCTACATACCTACATACCTACATACCTACATACCTGCGTACCTACATGCCTACATACCTACATACCTACATACCTACATACCTACATACCTACATACCTACATACCTACATACCTACATACCTACATACCTACATGCCTACATACCTACATACCTACATGCCTACATACCTACATACCTACATGCCTACATACCTACATACCTACATACCTACATACCTACATACCTACATACCTACATACCTACATACCTACATACCTACATACCTACATACCTACGTACCTACATGCCTACATAGCTACATACCTACATACCTACATACCTTACATACCTACATACCTACATACCTACATACCTACATACCTACATACCTACATACCTACATACCTACATACCTACATACCTACATACCTACATACCTACATACCTACATACATACATACCTACATACATACATACCTACATACCTACATACCTACATACCTACATACCTACATACCTACATACCTACATACCTACATACCTACATACCTACATACCTACATACCTACATACCTACATACCTACATACCTACATACCTACATACCTACATACCTACATACTACATACCTACATACCTACATGCCTACATACCTACATACCTACATGCCTACATACCTACATACCTACATACCTACATACATACATACCTACATACCTACATACATACATACCTACATACCTACATACATACATACCTACATACCTACATACATACCTACCTACATACCTACATACCTACATACCTACATGCCTACATACCTACATACCTACATGCCTACATACCTACATACCTACATACCTACATACCTACATACCTACATACCTACATACCTACATACCTACATACCTACATACCTACATACCTACATACCTACATACCTACATACCTACATACCTACATACCTACATACCTACATACCTACATACCTACATACCTACATACCTACATACCTACATACCTACATACCTACATACCTACATACCTACATGCCTACATACCTACATACCTACATGCCTACATACCTACATACCTACATACCTACATACCTACATACCTACATACCTACATACCTACATACCTACATACCTACATACCTACATACCTACATACTTACATACCTACATACCTACATACCTACATGCCTACATACCTACATACCTACATGCCTACATACCTACATACCTACATACCTACATACATACATACCTACATACCTACATACATACATACCTACATACCTACATACATACATACCTACATACCTACATACATACATACCTACATACCTACATACATACCTACATACATACCTACCTACC